>PQWD01003921.1:0-31731 GCA_019425675.1 Leucinodes orbonalis | reverse complement strand
TTGTAACTGGAACACTAAGTGCAAGACCACATCTTTGTCTAGCTAGCATAGCCTAGTCAAAAGGTCGCTGGTGGAGGCTGGATGAGAAAAGCGGAGGACTGAGATATCTGGCGCAAAATTGGGAGACCTATTGTCCAGCAGTGGACTGCGATAGTTTAATAGGATAGGCTAGTCATAGCCTTTCGCCCATGAGGATCATCTTATGACCTTGATCTTAATCTTACAGAGGAAAATATGCACTAATAAAATATTCATTATTTGTGTCACGCGTTGGAAAATCTTAAGGATATTGAGCATATTTAAGTGCTCTATTAAATATTCAAGGAATATAAAACAACTATATATTAGTTCTTTGTGCATTTAGCACGTCATTTAAAAATAGCTGTTGCAATGTTAGCTCGTGCATTTTGTTTGCTGTTTTGCGTAAGTGTCTTGCATGTAAGTGCATTTCCATCACCGCAGGATATAAAAGATGATAGCAACACTTCTGCACCTGGCGATATTGCAACTGAAGATTCAAATGTTGAAGGTGGAGTAACCGATGCAACTGCAGCTGCAGAATCCAGTACTGATGAGTCAGAAATAGGATCTGGTGAAGACGCTGATACTAAGAATCAAGCAGATGATACTGGTGTAGTAGATGATGAATCTATGAAAGAAAAATCAGATGATGAGACGGGAAGTACAGATGCAACTCCTGAATCTAAAGCTGATGATTATGATAAACGAGCTGTAGTAATAAGTAAGGCCTCTATATACGGACATGAATTAGTGGTCACATCTAAAGATTTAGGTGACAGCAAACTGATATGTCAAAATGTTAACACACACAATCAAAAGATAGATGTGAGATGTATAATTGTAAAGATGTAAGTATTATTGTTGTTATATATAGGGTATTTCTCTAAGGCCGATGCTCCACTAACGATCCAGGTTCATTGCCACCATCAGATTTTTTGCATATTATCTCTTTGTATGATAGGGAGATTTGGATTGATGGAAGATGTTATGGATTTTGCCTAGGCTTGGTTTCATATCTGTCATTGTTTTTCCAATGTCTAACTTTGACTTTTAATTAATCATTCCATCGAACATTCGGAGTCATACCCGGAATTTGTGAACGTTAATCCAAAATTTCTGGCAGGCCAAGCGTATTTGTGCCAAGAAATAATAAAGCCACGCGTCGGTCTACTACAGGAGTTGTGTTTGGGGTGAGTGTTTCTCTGTCTTTCTCTTTATCAAACTGTTGAAGTCCACTGCTTGAATATATCATCATCAGCTCATTGTACTTACCACTGAGGTCACAAGCTACCCGTAGAGTGTATAGGACTTAGTCGTCCACGCGGACCCAGTGCAGATTGGCCTCTTTACGCACTACCTTTGAATCCCCTCGTAGGCGCGCACGTAGGCTTTTCTCACGATGTTTTTCTTCACCGTAAGAGCGTCAGATAAATGGGGATATATTTCGAAAATTGGTAACACATTGGTAGTGGCTGGATTTGAACCTGCACCTCCAAATCGGAAGGTCACAGTCCAGTCACTTGTTGGTAGACTCGAACTGAGTCGTCTAAGGAGGTTCCACTGCAGTGCAGATATCGTCCGTCAAATAAGAGTGCTACGCACTTTTGTGTTTCGGGATGAGGGCACTGTATGAGTAGTAGTGAAATTACCGGATATAAGATACCAATATCTTTTTCTCGGCTGACGGGCGCAGTGCGGCATTGATATAATAACTGTCTATCAGTTGTTGGTCTCCTTCAATGCCGCTCTGTCACGGTTAGGCGTATCACTTACATCAGGTGAGCGTCTGGCAGTCTGTTCATTTTGTAAATAAAGAGTCCCCAACAATTAGCCAAAGATGCTCGAATTATGTTATGTATTGTAATTGCCTTCTTTTTGCAGACCACATAATTGGATCTATGACCTGTAGCTTTTGTTGGCGGCGATTATATTGGCTTTCGTTCATGCTCAGCATAAGTAAGTACGTCGTCAACCACTCTTACATTAATTCATAGCTTAGATTACATATACACTACATACACAATCACGAAGAAACATCAAACAAAAATATCCGAGCCGCTTGACATATATTTACAAACAAATTATTCATTATAATTTTATCCATAAGGCTTTATTAAAAGCGTACAATATCAAGAGCGTCGGTGGCTCAGTGGTGTGGACTGTCGCTTCCTACCGGGAGGCTGAGGTTCAAATCCCGACACGTACAATGTATTTTCGAATTTTCGAAAATATTATGTACGTTATCGACGATCTTACGGTGAAGGAAAACATGTGAGGAAACCTTCATGCACGCTGCGAAGAGATTCGAAGGTTGTGTGTGAAGTCGTCCAATCGCACTGGGCCGCGTGGACGACTAAGGCCTAATCACCTATACGGAGGCTCGTGCCCACGGTGGGGACGTTTAATGAGCTGATGATGATGATGATGATCAAAAGCTGCTACTGAATGTCACTTTGACATGTAGCGAGCAACATAATTAAGCGGCAAAATTTTGCCCATCTGTCGTTTTATTTTAAAAATTTGCTTTGTGAGTAAAGCGTACTGCCATAACAATTCAAGTTCGCACACACCCGCCAAACAAAACTGTTTTTTGAGCACCCATGATGTCTAATCTTAGATCATCCGCCTTACAGCCCTGACTGGAGCCTTAAGATCTTTCACCTTCCCATATTCAGCAGTATTCGTGGACAACGCTACAGTTCACCGAAGAAGCTTAGCGCATACAAATCGGCATTTGATTACCAAAACTGAAGTGGAATACATGTATTAAAAACGGGTTGGAAAGCATGCAACATTGTATTTATATGTGCAGAATCTTAGAAACAATAAATTATATACTATAATATTAATTGTCTATACTCATTTCAAACGTCACAATTTAAAAGGCAGCCTTATTAATGGCATTTTAGCTGATAATGATGATGATTTACGATATATTTATGGTATCCAACCTATAATATCAATTTGACTGACTTTCTCGAATTCAGTGACAGCCATTGAAATGAAAATGAAAAAAGAGTGTTATGCACTTTTGTGTCCCAGGATGAGGACACTGTAGCTATAAATTACCGGGTTTACGAGACCTAACATCTGTTGTCTCTGGTGTCGGGCGCAGTGCGGCATTGATGGAGTATAATATGTCTATCAGTTGTTGGTCTTTTTCAATGCCGCTCTGTCATGGTTAGGCTTACTTACCATCTTATACTTACCATCAGTGAGCGTCCTGACTCTGTATTAATAAATTGATAGCGATTTTCTTTCAAATGTAGATTTTTCTTTATAAAAATAAACCATAAACTACATGTTAAACAGTAAAGTGCAAAAGGCTCTCGAGCCAACACGCGCCGCACCTTTTTGGATGAGTTATATTTATAACTTCGCCGTTTCAATACCGTCCAATATCGGTATTCTGAAATGCTGAAAAATTGTACGACGGACGTCGCTGTCATGTGTGTGGGCCGTAGGGTTTACCTCATTTTATTGGTGGCATATAGTTAAGCAACAATCGCAATGGTCGGTCAAAGGATGATCATCAGCTAATAACGTCCTTACGAAGGCGATAAGGACGTAGTCGTAAGGAGTAGACTCGGTACTGAGTCGTCTAGGTAGGTACCACCGCAGTGCCAGATATTCCGGGAAACACGAGTGTTATGCAATTTCGTGTTTCGGGATGAGGGCACTGTATCTAGTAAAATTACCGGTTATAAGAGACCTAACATCTGTTGTCTCGGGTGTCAGGCGCATTGATGGAGGTAAATAACTGTTTATCAGTTGTGGTCCATTTCAATGCCGATCTGTCGGGGTCAGGCGTATCACTTACCATCAGGTAAGCGTCCTTACCGTCCTATTCACTTCTTAACATATAGAAAATAATAAAAAAATCTGGCTTTACAGTGAATACCTAGCTAGACGACTCAGTATCAATCCTTTTTAGTCAATGATATTCTGTATATATAAAGGTAGATACGCCATCCGTGCCTCAAAAACGAACCCCCAAAGAGAGTACAAGTTGTAGGCTCTTTGTTTTGGTAGATGTACGCTCATTCGATATATGTGTATGTATACTGTCGCTGCATTTGGAACACTTTTTTCAGTTGTTTTGTGAGCATATCACGCATCTATACCTTTAACATCATTGTTCTAGTTAAAAAACTGCCAGTTAGGTAGTTAATTAAGAGGTTCTCAAAGAATAGAGTTGCTGTCTCTAAGGCAACCCTAGAAAGGCAAAAACCCTATAAGATGTATATTGTGCAAAGCGATCAGCACGAGAGTTATGGGCTATAACTCGGGACAGTCGCCCAGGCCCAGGCCCAGGGAGGTTGCCGATGAGGTTTTACGACTTCTCAGATTACAGCCGACAATTGATCCTTAGCTTTGTTATAAATATTGTAGCGTTCAAACGTATGAATTAGCTTAACCCGCGGCGTTACCCGGGTATAAATATTCTCCGCAGTAAAACGTAGCCTATGTGTTAGGCGTCAGCTATTAAAATCGCTTCATAAGGCGCGCGGCACGCAGTACATTGCTTATTTTCAAAATAAAAAGTTCTAAAACAGAAGTAGCCTAAGCTTTTCATTGTTACAATCAGCTACCTGCCAAATGTCGTCAAATCAGTCCAGCGTTTCAGAGATTCTAAACAGACCGACTGTGATTTTTTTTTAATTGGTATTTGGTTTATGGAGTTGACTGAAGTTTGCCTTTAATTTAAGCTTGGCTGAAGTTTGTTATGATACAGGACCATTTCGTGAAAGGTTATGGCAACAAAGGGTTTATTGAAATTAATTATAAATTTTTCTTTTTGATTACAAATATGAAAACGACGTTACACAACGTCATAAATCTCCAAGTAAAGCAAAGAGCTAATACGATAAGTACAAGTAATTGGAAAACACTTAACAGCTTTTTTTTGGTACGTGCATATTATAATCATAGAAACACCATGCAAATTTGAATTTTTTTCTTCTTTTTTCATTTTCTTTCTAAAATAGTTTCTGTGTTTAAAACTATTCTTGATAATCCTGCTAGTAATAAAATAAGTTACCCTAGAAGGTGGCCATCATAAATTGTGTGACCAATTTGGCAATGCGGTCGCTACGGTCACTGCTCGCATAAACTTCGGAATCAATAGACGATTAACCCTCCGCGGGTCGACAAGGCCGCTTGACCGCACTCGACAACGGTATCTTGAATTTTGGGGTTATCTGGAACACCATGGAAAGTTCGGATGTTGTTAACCCTTTGACGAATGACAGCGATAAATTGTATTTTTATGATACGCTTTGAGAATTTCTGTAGACTGTAGCAAATGTCATAAATGCTGCTGCAATGCGAACAGTTGTTGGGCATAGCATCGTATGGCTGTCCACAACAGCGTTGATACTTCATTCATACCACTGGAAAAAACACATAAAACTTTCGCAAATAATACAATTGCTCTTATGACCAGATTCTCATATTCAATAAAAAAATATGATATGGATATCGTCAAATTTTTGACGTAAAAAACAATTGAATATTAGATTTTTTGACAAATTCGGTCGTATCAGACACTTCATCATTTTTATCAATTAATGGACACACTTGACAATGGTAAAAAAAATTTGGTTTTTTTTTAATACTATAGAAGTTTGTCAACATCGAAAGCGATTGTAAAATCCATAATCTTACCCTTAAACGACCTTATTCATTCTCCATCAAATTGCATTCCAAACAAAAGAGTGAAGTATTCTAATCATCAAGAAAAGTTGTCAATAATTTGACGAGAAATACTTAATTTAACTATAAAATGTTACACGATGGTAATATTGTTAAAAAGCGATTGTTAAATCGAAAATCTCACGCTGAAGACTGACAATCCTCTTTCGAATTAATTTTCAAATTACATTCCAAAACAAGATATAATCCAATCACGAGAGAACATTNAAAGAATCCTTTCAGTTTTCAGTCAAAACGGCTCTTCTCTCTGTGGTGTTATCTGTGATATATTAGGTGGTCCCCTAGTGTAAGTACGCATCGCTATTTTCGCTATGGAGGGCACGGGCGCGGGCGAGCGCACGCCGCAGGTCGTTTATCCTGCGCTTGAGCATGTTGTACAATCGCTTTGTCTTTCTTTAAATTAGTGAAATAAAAACTAAGACATTTACATTCAAGAGAAAAATTAAAGTAAAGGCTTCTGTAATAATCCCAGTTTAGTTCAGAATACGCTTGTTAGGTTTTGCCTATCAAATGTTATATTTTAAATATAAGGTATTTAATTTGAATGGGCCAAATCACGGAATGTCACGTATATCACATGATAATACACTAAGTTAATATTATGTATCTTATATGATATTATAAAGTATTTCATAAAATAAGTATACATCAGGTATGAATCTGTAGTTCACACCTGAGTTTAATATTACTCAATATACAAAGACGTAGTAAACTGTGCTCGACCTTCCATATTATGAACAAAGCATCGACTTTCAGATTTCACTGGTGCGATGGATGACGCAGAAGCGCGATCGTATCGGAAATGTTCATTTACATAAATTCGAGCAGTAAACAAATTATGTGGGGTACTTTAATGTATTGTGATAATACCTGCAAGTAAAGGTTTGTATAACTTTATAAAATATGGCTTTAAATTTTATTTTTAAGTGAAATAATGTTAGGTTCATATGATCCCGACATTTGACACTGGCCTTCTAAGTGTCCAATCAAAATGTCTGAAATGTTATTTTCCTTATAGTAAATTGTAAATATTCTCAGAATAGGTATATTCTCAATAAGGAAGGCACATTCCTAACAAAGTCAGTGGATTAAAACGTGTAGTGCTTGTAATAAATTCTAAAAGTAAGTAGGTAGATCTTGGAAGTTAGATTTAATGTAACATACTGATCAGAACTTGCAAGTGCGAGAATTCGGTAGTCCTCGAGTGATTCACTGCCCCAATTTAAACACAACACGTCGCTTTCAATAAAAATAATATGAGTCACAAGGAAATAATGGATTATATCACATCCAGCATTTATTTGAAGCCTTAGTCAAGAAGGCTTAGGCTTATGCTTGAGTT
The DNA here is from genome assembly GCA_019425675.1 of Leucinodes orbonalis. Taxonomy (NCBI): domain Eukaryota; kingdom Metazoa; phylum Arthropoda; class Insecta; order Lepidoptera; family Crambidae; genus Leucinodes; species Leucinodes orbonalis. Next base: position 24,653 of record PQWD01003921.1, on the reverse strand, counting down.
ATAATTTTAAACTACTCCAAGACAAGAAATACTTATGTTACGTTAGTCCATTGATAATTTGAGTTTTTTAGGTATATGATGTAGTAATACGAATTATTCCTCTTTCTTCGTTGATGTGTTATTCTTTAGAGCATTAATAGTAACCTATATATATTTTATGATATAATTGTTGTACCTAACTTGTCGTTTTATTGACATGTGGTTTATATTATTACTCCAAAGCTCATTTAACAAATAACTATGTTTTTAGATAAAAGATAATCAGTATAAAATTGATGATTTAGTGTAGTTTATAAAAAAGGCTAGTTTGCTTAGCTAAGTCCGTAAGATCGAAGGTCTGTAATTACGAAGTACCTCAAGGGAGCGTGCTGGCTCATTATTATTCCTAAATCTACATCAATGATATGCCCAAACTAGTGACCACTCGATGTTTCCCTTTCAATAATAATAATATGCTATGGTTTTGTGTACGTAAAGGTTTATTCGTAGATTCAAACGAAACAATAATTATGTATATATGTGTCTATTTATGCGTATGTTGTCTCTTCCAAAGCGGACTGCATTACATTACATGAGTAATGGTGAGTAGTGAGACACAAAAACATTGTTGAAATTAATTGCTACAGCCAAGGTGCGGGTCGACGTCCTGACGAGCGGCGGCGCCAGCGCACCGCGCTACTCCGGCCGTTAGAGATCAACTCTGTACTCAATCAATGAAATAATCACAATCAGCCTATTTTCGGTACTTTCGGTTTGCTGATGCTCTACTAACGGCGAATTCATCGTATATACATTGTATAGACTCAAAACCACAACTGGTGTGTAAGGTCAAAATTTTACAGTGTATTTAGCTCTATGAACGACGTACTAAATACTGACTCCAATTTATATTATGAATTATTAGAATTTGGAACGAAGGTCATATGATAACCTACAATGAGAAAGCTTAACCAGAAGTGCCACATAGGCAGAAATAAATAAATATGTGAGAGATTAAGTGAGTATATATAAAATAACTGCTGATAGCGAATTACATTCCTTGGCCGTGTTATCTTTCGCTTGGTAAATTTACAAGAGTAAAATAGTATCTTAAGCCACTATGTCAACAGTAATATGAATATCTCTTGTTACAAAGATCATCTCTCGACTGCCACTGTGTGTTATCGCCGAGATATCGGGAGTCAGCAAAGTGGGGCAAGCGATATCTCGAAATAAACTGACGTGCGCCGGCTTACGCGTCTGCGTCGATATGATTACAAATTGTTGCTGATAAAACTTGTGGACACTGAATGACTGGAAAAAGAATAATTAATGATTTAGGCTCTTAGATTTGCTTCAGAAGGTGGTTCTTCTTGATGTCTTGTAATTAAGTGCCTCAATAACATTAGTATCCCGTCATAACAGTAATACTGAGTTTTGGCTTAAAAGGCGAATCAGGTACAAAATATTACTGGAAATTGTGACTAAACTTTTCCTAATAAATATTCAATTGTACTGCGTCCCATTTCCAGGAACATATGTGTGTTAAAAGCAACAGTTCCAGTCCTATAAGGTGCTCTGTATGTTGAATTGCTTATTTCTTAAAAAAGTAACAAGACTAGGAGTTTTCCACAGGCTAAGTATTCTGCTGGTTCTTTTAATTGAAATTAATATACTATTATCTATAATAGTTGGCTGTTTCTTATGGCTGGAGTTGATTGATTTCAAATTCAACGTTTCAAATAGGTGACTAAGACGACTGAGCAAACGAGCAAGAGAGATACATGATGAATACAGTTCACCTCCGCCTTGTGATAACCGTGATACCAGCATTGTCACCGGTGCGTTGCTTACCTTTAGGGAAGGATTACGCTCTTTTCTTTATAAATATTTTTTTATTCCATAATAAGGGATTCCTAATAAGGCAAGTATAATCTATCTACATCTAGAATAATACAGTTTCAGAAGCTCAAACGTAAGCGTGTAATGGCATAGTTTAGGAGTGAGTTGTCTGAACACGTTTCTTAGCCATCTTGATACTAGATGCGGATAAGGCCAGATTTAAACCTACTCGTATTGCGAATACAACGTGTTTGGGCAATAAACTAGTTTTAGAGTTTGTTAATACGTCCTCAGTTTTTCAGAGTGTTGTTTGGAAAGACTATGGGACTGCGACTTTGATATTGTAGCGGTTAGCGAGTTCGGTAGACGATCACGGAAGTGAACAGGACGGTCAAGACGCTTACCTGGTAGTAAGTGATACGCCTGACCATGACATAGCGGCATTTAATCAAGACGCTTACCTGATAGTAAGCGATACGCCTGACCATGACATAGCGGCCTTAAATCAGACTAACAACTAATAGACAGTTATTATTTTCCATCAATGCGCTCAACACCAGAGACAACAGAAGTTAGGTCTATTATACCCAGTAATTTTACAAGTGTAACTAGTTACTAGTGCCCTCATCCCGAAACACAAAAGTGCATAACACTATTGTTTCACGGGGTACTGCAGTGGTACCTACCTAGACGACTCAGAATAGACTAAATTTCATCTCGAGTGCCTCCGAGCGTCCGAAAAGCACTCTTCGGTCTTGGCTACTGTCTTAAGATAATATTATCCCCAAGTGATAGGTTATGGACCGACGACTTGCGAAAGGTCGCTGTGGAGGCTGGATGAGAAAAGCGGAGGACCGGGATATCTGGCGCAAAATGGGGGAGACCTATGTCCAGCAGTGGACTGCGATAGGTTGAATAGGATAGGATAGGTTACGGCCACAGATTTCCCAATACAGGAGATGGGGCAAGCCGCGTTTAAAGTGCGACAACTGGAAGCTCAACGAGCATACACTGGCTACCAGTTTACGCTCTGTGAGACGAGTCAAGACGCACGAATATTAGAAGAAATTACCGTTTTTTTTCCAAAATGCCATCCTGTGCAATTGTAACATGCCATCATCGCAATGAATCAGTAAATTTACCAAGAAATATAATAACTTTTTACAGGTAAGAACCGAAAAGAAATTGCGACACTGGGACTGCCTATAAACTTGGTGGCTTGTCCAGTCTAATGTATATTCTGATGTCTGTGGTTACGGCATTACTTACGGCTCAATTTTTCCATGGATATACAAAGTGAAGGCTTGTGCTTCGGAGCTTGTTGGATGATTAAGCTTTGACCATTAATCACGTCTTATCGTGCCAGACATAATAGATTTTTTTATTGTGTCTGGATTCCCGGCGTTCAATGATCATGAAAAGATCACACATGAAGATCTTACAGGTGGCAATAGTAAAAACTGCTTTCAGGTCTCTGTTTGTCAAAAGTAGTTAAAGTATTAAAAACCCACTCAATGAAACGGTTTAAATTAAACTAAGCACTGCATACCATATAACGTTAGCTGTCTTAGGACAGTATATTCTAGCAGTCAGTCTTCGCAAAATCGGCATACACTGCATACCTTACCTCTTAAGATCCACTTTGAGAAGCCTATGTTATTTGCATGTAGTTTTTAGGCTGAGGGTCATCTGCGCTCGCCACTTACCCAGTGAAATTGTCAACAGTTGGAACTTTTGTCGTTTACCGCTGTGTGTATGTTGGACACAGCGGTAAACAGCATAAGTTCCATTCCAAAAATAGATGTCACAGACTCACAGATGCACGTTGTAAAAAGCTAAAAGCGTATATAATAAGCGAATAATAACAAGCTTGCAAGCTTTTTGCACGTATATTTAAATCACAATTCGGAATGTTCCTCAAAAGTGGTCAAACATGTGGCGAGCGTAAGTGGGGGGCGGGTTGCGTAGTGCAGTAGCGCCCGCGCAGGCCACTCTTATGGACAAGGAAAGTCGTACATAAGTAAAATCTCGATTGCTTGACATCCTTTATGTTCTCGTTCGATAATAAAATTTCATGTTATCTGTGTGTAAGCTGTGCTCGTACTAAGTTACATTAATTAAATTTGCTGTTCGAAATTTAATTGAGAAGCGTTTTTACGGACTTCCTTGACTACACCATTTTTTGCGATTCAATATTTATTGCAAACCATATTTATATTAAAAAACTTGTTATACATGAAAACATATTGCAATCAAATAAACGGTGGTTATCGGCAATAATCGCCTTTTGCACACCACGGATTTCAAAAACGATACCAGTACCGTTGCTAATTGGTACCGGCGACTTACAGGGCGCTGGTGGAATCAGGATGGGAGAAGCGGAGGTCCTGGATATTTGGCACGAAATGTGGGACTGCTTTGTCCAGCAATGGATAGACCATTGCTGGACAAAGGAGTCCTCCATATTAGTTGAAAAGTGAGAGAGAGAGAAAATAAAAATCAGTGAACAAGGATTTCTGATTCACCATTCCTTACAAATTATACTTTGAGAACAAAGAACAAACGAAATTGCAACTCAAGTTACACGTGTACATTACGACGGACCATGTTTAAAACATAGCTAGTGCGATTATAATGTTTAAGAGCGTTTTTTCGTGATTTTTTATTTGCAATGTGTAATATTATAAACAATGTACAAATGAAGTCTTTTGTAACTTACTCTCTCTTCTCTTCAACCTATCGCAGTCCACTGCTGGACATAGGTCTCCCCCATTTTGTGCCAGATATCCCGGTTCTCCGCTTTCCTTTTGTTACTCAGAATGAAATAAATTTTGTTTTGAATTTAATTGCAAGAACCGTCGACAAACACACATAAAGTTTTTGAGGACGATTTGTATCTGCCATTATTAGAATTGATATTATCATTAACACCATCATCTTCATTTAGCCGCGTAATTCAGAGCTGGACAAAGCAAATACTCGTCGTTCAGGAGTTTTGTTCAGGACCGTTGGTCCGTTGTACCACGGGCTGGTGATATTGGCTTGATTGCGTTCTGAAGGACCCTTTACCTACATCCAATCATGTCGTACATAATTCGCTGTTAAAAGTACTGCGCTTTGAGTTCTGAAATCGCTGGTACATTGGGTGTAGGGACAGTCGACTACAAAAGCAGACAAAACTTTTAGAATTTCTAAATCGAGGTAAACCAGGACTCGTTATTAACTTGAAATCCCAAAAATGACCGATCTTTACGTATATTCAGAATTCTGGAAAATTATCATTTAGCATCTTTCACAAAAGGTTGAGACAATTATGAATTTTATGAGTCGATACTACCTTATTTATGCACGTCCTTAACTGCAAGAGGTATTCTCGAGTCCTAAGGTTGAAAAAGCCCCACGCCAATCTCACATGCACAGTAATTGCTTATTTAAACAAATTAAATACAAAGCAAACGCTATACACGTAGAAATCGACATAGATTTATAATAGAAATATGATACAGGAACAGTTGAAGAGAAATATGTTGCAGGAGATTCTAAGAAAACAATTATACCAATAAACTGTCGTTAACAATTAACTATTGTAATTTGATCTTCCGATGTTATGTGTATAAGTTACTAAATGATTAATTAAAAAATAAATCAAAGAACTTCAATAAATATCTACTTAACAGCAAAGTGATATTAAAAACTCACGTTGTTTGAAAGTTTTAAAGACTACAAACAAGCTTGGTGTCCCATCTCTAAATAACAAGTTTTACGAAAAATATAAGTAATAATGACTATAGTAAATTGCATAATCGCATTTCTAAAATGCTCACGCAACCACTATCTCTTCGATGCAACCCGTGCAAAAACTACCAGCTTGCCTAGACTATTAACGCTACCTAAAAACACATTTTCCACCACCTAAATGAAGCGTGGAGCCGATCATGTAACCTAAGTGAATTAGTCAAACTGCTATTAGGTGTCGTTTAGAGGAAGTAATGTCTCATTTCTAACGTCATTATGACTGTTGTAAGATTCGGTGCAATTTTATATGGTCTGCATGCGGTAATGTATGAGCTCTTTTATTTTTAAATTCACAATTTACTGTTATTTTTTACTATAAAATAGCGAGAAATTGTGTTTAAGATTTTTTTGTTATAAATTGAACGGCATGATCAATTTGCTCACCTGATGGTAATAATGCCTGCTCAGTGTTGAAGAAAACAAATCACTGTTGATACCACTGCACACGTCCGTCCCTACTCCCTTTAGACGACAAATGTTAGGTCTCTTATCCAGTCATTTTCGGGACGATACCTGGCCTTGAGACTTTTTCAATCTGTAATAAAAAATCCACTTTCACACATTGTAACCATATATTGAATGCTAGGGAATCAAGTAATAATCGTAATCCAACCCAGCTTCATAACATGCTTAATTTCAAACGATTAATTATCCAGACCTAATTTATATCATTAGATAAGGTAAGTAGGTATTGGCTGATATCCTACCTAAAGGTACCTTTAGGTAGGTATCAGCCAATTAAGTATTGTTTTTCAAAATAAGATCAAATGTTAACTGTTTATTTGTTTGATTTACATTTATTCATTTTATTCAGGATTCAGTAATAATCTATTGTCACTATTGTATAATAATATACATAAACACGTAAATAGCTCACAAGTAATCATTGATAAAGTGTGATTTACAAGCTTTGGCAATCTCTTTATCAGTGCGTTTGATCCGTTTGTTTATATTTAATTCATATGTACGTAATGGCAATGTCTTTTTAGTATATAATGCACAAATTACATTCGTAAGTGACTGATAGATCTTACAATATTGGATAAGATCCTAGGCGCGCTCGTCCCACGCAATATTGTGTCGATATAGTAAAGCTAGTAGGCATTTCAAAGATTTCCTGCTTGCGGCCCAAAGCAGTGACTAATTATACCGCGCCTAAACTGGCAAAACAATATTTGACATGTAATGTTTTGAAAAAGTAATGATTCACAAAAATTGGCAACACTATCGAAATATTGCGGGAAGTTGTAGATGGCTATGAAAATGTTCGCACATGAGCGTTTAATAGTAAAAACAATTTGAAAGAAATTAATGTTTAATTGCTACATGTTGTAGCTTCTGCAATATAAATTCGTGATTTTGGTTTATCACAGCACATAATAATTGGGATGTGACGGGTTCTGGCGTATAACTTTTGGAACCCAAAACCAACCTAGGTGGTAGACGTGATACTGAGTCACACGCAGTGCCAGATATAGTCCCGTGAAACAGATGTGTTATGCGCTTTTGTGTTTCGGGAAAGGGCACTGTAGCTAGTGAAATCACCGGTATTAGACCTATTATATATCTGTTGTCTCGGGTGTTGGCGCAGTACGGCGTTAATGGAGAATAACTGTCTATCAGTTGTTGGTCTTCTTTAATGCCGCTTTGTCATGGTTTAGGAGTATCACTTACCATCAGGTGAGCGTCCTGACCATCCTGTACACTTAAAAACCTGAGTAGTGCATACCGACAAATAGCTACCGAAATCCTGGTGACCCGCCAACACAAGCAAGTAGTAGTAGTGGCAAGTAGGATAGGCCTTGTTTAGAAGTAAACGTTATGGCAGTAGTAGTAGTAAAAGTTGTCTTTATAGTTATTTGGCAGGATGTAATGACACCGCGATCCTCAAGTGCCACTTAAGTAGGTATAATTAATTCTTCTATAGTTTTTTTAAGTTACCAAGTGAACAGGATGGTCAAGTTGCTCACCCAATGGTAAGTGATACTCCTAAACCATGACAAAGCGGCATTAAAGAAGACCAACAACTGATAGACAGTTACCTATTCTCCATTAACGCCGTACTGCGCCCAACACCCGAGACAATAGATGTTAGGTCTCTTCCGGTAATTTCATTAGCTACAGTGAAACAGTTTAAATCGTAAAATGCTTAAATACGACATTCTGTATTCTGAGGTTACTACATAGTTAAAATGAGGCAAGAGGTAAAAGACTGAATAAATAAACCATCGCAACAAAGGTCCAGTCAGTTGTCAGAATTTACGTAGGAATACGAAAGCTTTCGCTGTTACTGGTTTATTTTAAGATACTACTATAGGTGATTATTAAGATATCTGACGGGCTTGTTTTACTGGTTTTACTACTATTACTTGTTCGAATTTGGTTTTATCGCGTGGTAACGCACCGAGTATTGCGTGAGCGTGTGGGCTGAGTTGTTGCGGACCTCGGCATGTCATGGTTGGCGCATGCTTTTAATAACTTTAAGTTGGAAACGATATTTCCTTTCAAAGGAGAAAACGTTAACTGTACTTTTTACGTTTTACTACGTATATTTTTTATTTGTTTCAAATAGCGTTAAACTTACCTAATAAAAATTGTATGGATTATGGGAAGAGCGTTGTTTTCTGCTACACAGGCTTTTCAGAACAGAAGATAAACATGCAAAATGTTTTTCTGTATTAAAAAATATTGTTCCAAATAAATATGTTTTTCTATTCTATTTTTTTTTCTATAGCTTTTGGCTCATCCATTTGTGCGCATATACTTATGATAGTAAAAAGATGTTAGTTTAATCATTATGCAATTACCGCTTAAAAACAACTTAATGAAATAGCTAAAAAGGTTTAATAACGACTATATAAACAGATAAAAGTGCGAATTTGGTAACAAGCCTATTTGTGTGACCATATATGATCACGTTATTCTGTATTTTATTGCCCAATATACTTGTATGGATTTTGAACCGAAAAAATATTTAAATCACTTGAACATTTAACTCGTTTAGTCACAGATGATTCAAACTGATTGTCCCATGAGTGGTGCATAAGGCTGGTTCAGAGTTATCCAGTCCATGAATAAACAAAATAAAGCAATTTAATACATTTATAAATATGGTGTGTATCTATGGTATGTAACTTCCTCTGTAATCTAGTGATTTCATAGATAAGTTTCAATCTCTGCGTGAACCGGGGGCAAAAAGCAAGGGAAAATCGAATAGGAAAATACTGTTTATGCAAATTCTCCCAGTTAGGATAGAACATTGCAGGCTCAATTATCTGTAACAGAAGATTTCGGCCTTGTGCCATGCTAATCCGTGAATCTCGTAATTAAAGGTACTATCTTAGATTGTACCAATGTTTATATTCACACATATACAATGTAGTTATGCCGAATTCACTTCAAAATCAGACGTTAAATTTGTTTGAAAACTAAAATTTTTTTCCTCATAATAAAACCATAAACACAAATCTGCTAAGAATTTTAACTGCTTTATTATATTCTCATGTGAAAGTATTCGGTAACCACCGTCGATTTTTATAAGAGCCACAATTTAGGTTCTGGTTGTTCTCTCGTCCGTGAACGATCCCGTTAATAGGATCGAGGTATGCGTAAATCGTCCACGTTAGGCGTTTCTCACGCGATCAGTTGGTTCACGTGAAGGGGCTTCTGCACTTGTACTCATGGGAATCGCAAAACCTTGCCGGGGATTGCGACACGCACATTACTTGCCTTTATTTGGTAAGGTCAAAAAGATGATAATATAGAACAATAAAAATTAAACATGTCATACGTCTAGCTATGTAAAAACCCATGGTAAAAACCATTAGTATTATATAAATTTGACATGATATGAGAACCATGTAAAACCTATTTATTTAAAAAGAGTAATTACACTATCTTCTCTCTTTTTCGGAGTCTGCTCGGTAGATAACGACCTTCCTCACCGAATGATTTATTTGAATATAAAATTTTTAAGTTGAGTTTGAAACGAATGAAGGATTTCGTAGCGAACTATTTACAAGAAACCTAAACCTGAATATTTTTGAACGATATTTGAAAGTAGAAAAATGATTTCGATACCTTATTTTATTATCTTTACAAAAACCGTCTGGAAAATTACGCAGTTGCTTACGCCTACGAATATATTCAAAGGTTGTACGAGAAGTCGGCTAATCCGCACAGAGCCGGCGTAGTCGACTACAAGCTATACACCCTTAACGGATATGCTCGTGTCCCTCCATGGAGACTTATATTAGCTTATGATGAAAATAGAAGGGGGATGGTAGATAGATAGGACTTCATGTTGTACATACATTCACTTAACCACAGAGAGCGAAGTACTACTTCTCCGCTACTGTTTTTCTATAGATAGGTTAAAACTCACTCAAATTATGCTTGGATCAAAATTTTATACTTATATTTGGTTCTAAGCTCGTATAAGCTGATTGGCAACTGTCACTGTGTGCAATCATCGGATGTGTAACCAAAAAATCACATCTCGATTTCTCGAGTCCCCCCGTGCTTCGAAAGGCACGTTTGTCCTGGCTGCTATCATTCGCATTGGACCGGCGTGGTAAGTGACTGCTCCATCTCCTGGAAGTCCTGTGGCCTGCAGCTGGACGTTTAAGGCTGGTTGCTTATTATGATTTCATATTATAAAAAATCCCAACGGCTACCATTATCGAACCCGTTTCCATTTAATTGTTTTTAATTATGAGTAGTTTAGAAGATACAAAACTATACGGTAATCGATTGATGTTTGTATTTTTGCTAGCCGTCATACGGAATACGTTGTATCATTTAAATTATTTGTAATTTTTTTATGGATATATTTAAACAATGTTGTATTAATTTATATATCAGAATAACATTTTTATAAAAACGAGCTAATTTAAATAAGCCGTTAAACTATTCCATGTGCATTCCATAATTATTAAAATAGTTCAAATAACTGAGGTATATATTGTAACTGACTTCTGTGGTATGAAAGTTGCTTGTAAGCGTCCTTGCCTTTTAAAAATCGTTTTAAGCTCTGGTGTTTTATCTGCTTGTTTAAAACAACTAAATGTACGCAAAAAGCCATGTCTTCAAACGACGCCGGCGATTACAATGTTTATGTTTTATTGGTGGATCGAAAGTGTTTTTTTCTTAAAATTTCAATGAAAATCATGCACGTCCTATGTACGCTTGGAATGCAGCTTCTGTTTGTTTCATTAGGGTTCCTTGGGCAATAAATTAAACCAAAAATGATTATGCTAGTTTTTAAGTATACAATATACATGTATACAAATATAGTCCCCGACATAACCAATCACTATTCACCTTATTTATTGCCAGACATTGGATATAGGCAAGCTTCCAATCAATATTGTATGGATAATAATCTTCCTAAGGGCAGGATATTTGTAAAATTCATTTCTATATACGTGTTAAGCAGTTATCAGACGTTAAACGTAATAACTGTGTATACCTACTTTACAAGTTCCAACAAGTTTCAGATTAATGATAACCGACACTAGTTACTTTGCTGTAATGTTATCCTAGTTGACACAATACTGTTATTACCATCCAATCCTTTCTGTGCGTACCTATAATCGAAAGTAAGTTAACACGAAAACAATTGATAAGTAACCGTGATATGTGTCTGTAAAAAAAAATGAAAGAAGACGAGTCAGACGGGGCCTCGAACGGGCAACATGCGGCGTGATCTCGACGGAATGCGCCGTGGCCGACAGTCGCGATCTTCCCACGAAAGTTGAGACCCTCCTTTATAAACTTATTATTTTTGTTTCGTCCCCGCACTATCGGTACAACATCACGAGCCGGGTTTTGTGCTTGAATAATTCAGTAACCTTATCATTCACCAATACAACTGGCCAGATATTTATCAACTAAGACTAGTTATGTAACATTGAACTCTGTCCACAGTAGCTGTGTATATTAGCTTTAATCGCGTCGAATATTTCATGTTGTGTACACTGAGCTTTACATTGAATGCTTTCCGATTGCAAAACAATCGAGTGTACGCATCGGATTCCTTTTTCAAATATTTCTTTTTCTCATTTCGCCGTTTCCTTTCCTGGCTTAGTGCCACATGTTTTATTGATGGCCAGTTCATTGATATTGGTGGCTCGTTCAGACTGTGGGTGAGTGGCCACTTATGTTGGCCATAAAAGGCCTAGCCTTGGCCATATGGGGAAGCCGGCGCACCGCGAATGCATTCATGCGTGTGCGCATATCAAGATCGACGCGTTACAAAACAAAGTGACGCGGGCGGTTGTATTTGTTATTCGAGATTATAAAGTGACCGTGCATGTGCGTTTGCTGCAGATGTAGGGGTTTTTTGATTAATTTATGAATATCTACATTTCTGAACCATGGCGACTAAGGAAATATAGATATACTGCTACGACAGTGATGTATAGTTAATATTTAAAAACCTGGGTACAATTATTTTCTGTAATATGATGTTAATGTAATTTTTTAACTTTTATTAAAAACGTCATGAAAGAGGTCACAACGTTACAAATATGTGACAGTTAAAAGTACTTTTTGTTCTTAGCTTATTTTTTTAAAATAAATTGGCGTAGTTTTATAAAATGTAACTTAAGGTTTTATTTGCAAATTCCAAACCTGTTAATTTAAAACATTATTTAACGATACAAGAATATCGTAAATAAAAGGCTAATCGATTCGCCGTTGATCAGCATCGACTTAAATAGCAACGTGGCTGTGAGAACAATTGTATAAAGATAGAACATCAGTCCGTCCAGTTGCATACAAAGAATGCGGTCCGATTCAACAACTGCTCCATACAATGTTGCGATAGGACTCTATAAAATCATTAATTTGGCATGATACTTTATTTAACCACTTGAGTAGAAACATTAGAGTAACCTCTAATTTTTTTCTCGTTAATATCTATCTATATCTACATTAAAATAATTGTTTATAATTAAACTCTTGAGTTATCTTGGGTGCTTCTTTCTCAGCAGGCCAAAGCAATGAAGCACTTTTTGCGAAGAATCAAAATTCACATTGAAATTTTAAATGTTTTTTTAATGTATTTTGTATTATTTTTGACGTTCATAATTTTTTATAAGCCTAATCTGAATAAATGGATTTTGACTTTGATCATACAATATATGTATGTATTATGTCAAAAATAGCCTCGGTGGCTCATTGGTGTAGACTGTTGCCTTCTGATGAAGAGGGTGTAGGTTCAAATCTCGCAACGTGTCAGTGGTTTTCGAATTTCTGAAATTATATGTACGTTTATCCGACGCTCTTACGGTGAATGAAATCATCGTGAGGAAACCTGCGCACGTCTACGAAGTAATTCGAAGGCGTGAAGTCGGTCCGCAATGAACCCGCGATGACTATGGCCTATACACCCTTTAAGATGTTTTGTGTGTTTTCCAAAGAAATACGGCATTGATATCTCATAGCAAAGTATTGAAATACTGCGTATAACAAGTTACATTTAAATAATTCTAATTCGAAATATTTAGTTTACGTTGCATAGAGGCGACCATTTCGTTGCTCCCACCTGAAACAGTATTTGACGCATATATATACTTTCATATAGTTGACACGTAGTAGACCACTAATAAACAGTATGACCGTTTACTTTCCATACACCGCAATTCTGGTAAGGAATCTACCAAAGATGGAATCAGTGGAGGCAAATATTTGTGAACGGAGATATACTTTCTTTATAAATAACCTTTTGAACACCATAGATGCCTTATAACGTCAGAAATAATATAATATCCATTGTTTTTTGAGTCCTGGCAGTTAAGGGTCAAACAGGGTCGCAGTGAAAAGGTCACAATAATACAGATCGAGGTAAGATAGGTATATAAGAGTTTTAAAAACCCATCACTAAAGATACGTTCATGTTATATTGTGTTTAATGTCGATATTTTTAAAAAAAATAAAATATATCCACTGGCATTCACACAGGGCCATCTAGCCCTAAACTAAGAATTAGCCTGTAATATGGATACTAAACAACGGTTAAACATACATGTTATACATAGAAAATACCCAGACCATTACAAACAGACGTGTTCATGTACACAAACGTTTGTACTGCCTGGGGATCGAACCCGGAATCCTTAGTGTTAAAGCTGACGTCTCAACCATTTCACCAGATGGTTCGTCAATTCTTCCGAATTCGTCGTAGCTTGTTCGTCGGCCGTATTCTTACCAAATTTTAAACTAATAAAGTTTTATGAGTCTTTCGGGCCTAACCACCTGCCCGAGGTGCATCACTCCTAACAAAGAAGAGGTTTTGAAGATATCTCTTCCCGTACTGGCCCAGCGTAATGATTACTTCCCTTAAGATGTTCAAGTCAACCCTGCTAGCTGCTATTTCTTAGTTAATATGTCTAATCACGAACGAGTCTCTGGCGAGTTGCCAACGCACATTGCACCAGTGCGGCAAATTATAGTTTCATACGTTTGTTATTTTTTTATAAGTGAACGAGACGGACAGCTCATTTACCTGGTAAGTGATACGCCTGACCATGACAAAAACTGTGTTGAAGGAAATCAGTAGCAGTAGGTAGTTCTTATTTTTCGTATACTCTGTCACCCGAGACAACGATGTTAGGTCTCTTATACCCGGTAATTTTACTAGCTACAGTGCTATCATCCCGAAACACAGAAGTGCTAAACACACCTATTTTACTGGACGATATCTGTACCTACCTAGACGACTCACTACCGAGTCTACCATCTAGTATGGGTGAATCGTCGCTGTTGTCCTGTTCATTCATTCATTCATTGGCCATAAAAACCTCACAATTATTGAGCTACGCTTAGTCCAGCATTGGACGACGACATATAGTAAAATAGCATGTTTGTCACTACGGAACATTCACACGCACTCTTCAAATAGGTACTATAGTCGTGATCAAAAAGAAATTTTACCTTATCTTAATATAGCTGACAAATATAACATATAAATATCCACTGACATTCAGACAGCGCCATCTAGCTCCAAGTTAAGCGTGAATCCTGTAGTATGGGTACTAAACAACGGATAAACATACTTTTATATTTTTTTGTAAATACATACATATTATACATAGTAAATACAAACAGACTTGTTCATGCACACAAACGCATGTAATGCCCAGGACTCGAGCCCGGAACCCTTGGTGTCAGAGGCGACATCTCAACCAATAACACCACATGGTCGTCAAAGCTAATACTCGTATATATATCAAATGATAAATGCCTACTTCGGAAAAGTGTGTATTTAAAGCTCCCGGACTTTCCAATATTGAGACCGTTATCAACTCCTTTCATAGTTCGCACACCTGTTCAATAACCATAACTTTTCCCGCTGGAGTGCTCGGCCCTGTGATATGGACTGTAATAACCGCCTACATTATTACGCATCTATCTCGTAAACTTTTATCGTGTATTAACGTTCTTTGGGTAGCTGCTGTTACATTTATTGGGCGAATGGGTACAACGAACGATTCGGTGTACGAGCTTGTGTCTACACTAGACGATATGTATGCACGTGCCGCTCAGCTGATAGAGCGAGAGGGAAGCAGGGAGTACTACCACCCGCCTCCCGGGCGCTAGTGATGCACCTTGGGGGGAAAGTGGCGAGTAAATATCGAGGTAATACATTTCAGCCGTGAAAATAGTGGTCATTTATTATCACAACTGATATACTATTACGATACGATGCATGAATGAAGGGTGATGATGCAGTATATATAGTATGTTGACGTTATTGTTTGGCAGTATGAGCCACGTTGATGACCCGGAAAGATGAAGAGACTGAGCATAATATTCCAAATTTGGTCACCTGATGCTTTTCTAATTTTAAACATGATGAAATAAATATGAAGCCGCTGTGGTTTTTGTACACTACAAGCATGGTAACGTCAAAACAGCGTCTATTAAAAATGCTAATCATAATTAAAGGCACTTTGATCCGAAGAATCGGTATATCTATTTGTAGAAGTAGTGTTAAGTAACTCTTTTTATTTATCGTTGCTGTTTTTAGCTGTGTAAAGTGAATTGAAAAAATTTCTAGTGGAGTATAGTGCCTGCAAAAGCCACCTTTGACCATTGTGTCGCGAGTCTAATGAAAAAATTGTGGCCGATCCAAAATATTTTAATTTTGAACACCCTTTTAATTTGGTTCTCATGTTTCTATATTAACAATAAAAAGGTACTCATGAAGTTCGACATAGGTTTAAAAATGTGTACTATTAAAATGAATAAGAAAATATCTCTTATTTTTTATCTATTGTTTGAGAATAACTTAGACAAATTATTCAAATAAAAAAAAGATATGATTCCTAGATATAGAGAGAAATTATACATAGGGCTTACCCTTATTAGGAATTTATATGTTTATTAGCAGAATATTTTCAGTACCCAGTAATGTAAAATATGTTGTAAATACGTGATCGAACTACATTACCGTTTTGAACCCATTCAAAAATGTCCAAAAGGTAAACGACACATAGCCACTAACAGTCGAATATCACGTCTGAACCTGTTAGCACTTTGTTAACTATTATAACGTTTACATAGGACATTGTCCGTGTAAATACAGCTAGTTTTTATTTTGAATCATTTTTATTCGTAATTAGAAACTGTCGTCATCTAATATTTTCTTAAAAAATCTTGCCGGCTCAACAAAAATCATTTTCTAGCTAGATAGATTATTCTTTATAGGTTTACTTCTACCCAATTAATTACTTGAATAAAAATCTACATCACTTGTTCTCGATTAAACAGGTTAAGGACCTTTGAGTAAATCACCAATTGGTCAACAAAATATGGCTATATAAATAACATAAATTTTCAAGCTAGATTAAATGTTGAGATATGGTTACTATTTTAGGCTATCGAAATATATTTTACTGTTTTGGCGGAATGTTCTGTCTTACTAGAATATTTGATTTATTTCAACTGTTCAAGTGGCCCAAATTACAAAAATGAATACTAACGGCTTAGCTTGTTTCCTTAGTTTGAGGTCAGCTTCTTCTATTTACCTCTACAAGGACTACAAGTCACAAGGCAGGAGGACAATCTGTGGCGTTATTATGTAAATAATTACATATTATTACATAAGAATTTTCGTAAACTCTAGTAGTTTTCTGATTAAAATAAACAAACGAATCGGTGACCGCCGACCGCATGTAAATTAAGAACAAGTTGGGACTTGTCCGCATGACTAATGTTTACTATCGATACCGATAGTAAGGCCTCGCGCGTCTCTACCGACGCACGTGTCTCGCGGCCAAGGCTGCGTGAAAGCTCTGTGTTCGTAACGCCTACGCTTTGAACACAAACGTAACACACACAGACGCCTTGTGTGCACAGCCTCTCACCCTGTTTCCAGGCTTCGACCTGTGCCGGGCTCGTGTACTGTCGCCAACAAAACCTGTTTGGATTTTCTCATTCTAATAAGGGTATTAATAAATTTTATGTTTATGACAAATCCACGGTAAATAATAATCTAAACTCTAGTGGTTATAAGGAAACAAATAAATGTGGAAATTTCTGTTCAGAATTCTTAGTTCCATTAGAGTTACTAAATCACTTTTGTTGTCGACCATACGCAAGCCTCGACTCGTCTGTGTGCGTTCTACATTGGCAGTGTGCAGCTCCCATAACTTGTTTGGTGAACAAATTCTTAGAATCACGATAGTGGCATCGGCTTGCATGCCTAGCGAGATTCTCTGACCGGACTTATGTCACTAATTGGTTAGTTGACCTGGGTTTTGCTATGACACTATAGTTGATTTCCATATAATTATATTTGGTTTTGGAAAGTAATTTCAAAGGAACTTGTATAGTTAGAAATTAAAGTCTAACAAATTGCAGATCTTTGTTTATTAGCATAACGAATTGTTGTATATTTCTTCTGATAAGTCAACTTTTATTTACTCATATTATATCATTTTCAGAAATATTTTAAAATGATAATATCTTTCGATATATATTATGACGTGAACGTTTAAAGTGTTATATCACATTTCGTAGTTCAAAGGATATGTCAAATGTTACTAAGGTATATTGTATTCAAAATTGAAATACAGAGTTCTGGATCGTATTAAATTATATAATATTTCTTCCAGCACAATGCTACTTACATACGCTAGCTTATACACAATTAACATTTATGGTAGACTGGTATTCGTTAAGCAATTATTTAGAATTTGAACTGTTGCTACGTGGATTGAAATAAAATACACCGTCTTTACCTGGAAACATCAAAGATCGGTTTATAAGCCGTATAAAGTAACATTTAATCGGGTAAGCGAAGAAAGCAATTACTTCAAGGATTTTTATGTTTCGAGGCTTTAGATTTCCTTACTTAATAAATATCCGCATATATTAAATAGTGCTACCTAGCCCGAGTTAATGAAAGACGCTTTTACTCATTCTATAGGTACCTACTCAACAAGTGATAAAAAATAATAATATCTTTGTTCAATAAGAAACTTTTACAGGATTAATATAATAATTACGAGTACAGTTTTATACCTCGAATGAAAGTGATTTTTTTATTTTAAACATGAACTTTGTGCGCTAGAACATGGGACTTTACGAGTATGTATCAGGCACAAAAAAACATTATTCTCATTTTTAGCTGAGTACTGCTGATGAGTGCAAATGGCCACTACAGCTTCACTGAGTATATGGCGAGCGAAGGTTGCTTTCAGGCTTAAAAGATAAGATAAGGATTAAGGGCGTCTTCGAGCTGGAATCGTACCTCGGCTTTGGGCGTTGTGGGGTGGGCTTGATAACCTTGTATATATTTATAGGGATAAAAGCTAAAAAACAGCAAATTATTATTATTTACTACATAGTAGGTATTATCCCGTCTAAAAGAACAATCTACGAGTATCTACGGAATTAGGCAAATTTACGGTTTACATCGGAGCGGGTTTAATTAAGCTTTTGTACAATGCGAAATTAAATATAACGTAAGCTTTGTAACAAAGAGAATATAAAATCTTTCCCTGGTTATAGTCGGTAGGGGCTTTAGAGATAAAGCTCAGTATCCAATTAACTTGTGTCAAACCGAGCATAGCTTCCGTCAAAAACAATGCATTTGGACTAGATTTTTGCACTAATTAGACAAGTTTAACTTAATGACGGTTATAATGGTCTTATTAATAAATATTTAAATAATAAATGTATAATCTAACAAGTAAAATGGAATACTGTCAAAATTAAAATCATATATTCCGACAGCCTATAAAGTTCCTCTCCGGGTCACAGGCTTTTTCACATTGCATGGCTATGGAAAAAAGCTTAATATCAAAACATAGATATTGTAAGAAGTAATAAACTTTATTAGAAAGCTTAAAGTTCGACGTTACATGTAGTCATTTTAATGGTGAACCTTGTTTACTGTATTTCCATTTCTGCGAAATGAGACACTTGTTAAATATTTTAAGTAAAATATTTCTAGTGTTTGTTTTCTTTTCCGTTTCTATGTAAACATTTTTGATGATGTGGCTCATTTTAAGGCTCAAAATACTATTTACATTTTATTCTTTGGTTAAAATATGATTGGTAACATTTTAACGTCTAATCGATAATTAAGTTGTTATTTACAACATTATTTTTCCGTCCCGTTTAACCTGTCAGTTCATTACAAAACTAAGGCCAAAGGTGGCTAATCAAAATGACGCTGACTCATGAGCGGTTAGTCTCCTTATAAAATCGAATATTTTTTACCCATTTAGAATCGTACAATAAAAACCAGACCGACACGGTCAAGAAATATAATCCTAACAAATACTTTTCCTGGCGTTATTATCCATAATTATATTATTGTCGCATTTTTATCACTCAAAGTGATCCTATGCACATACTCGTAATGTAGATGTTGAAAAATTAACTCATTCAATCAAGTACAAGTAGCTGAGTAGCTTAATTTGAAACATATATAATCACCATTAACATTTACGTAAATGTTGCCAAGACGACCACATAAGTTTGCCCTATGAAAAAACATTAGATCTCATGTAAGCCAAGCATCTCACTCACACGGCCTAACTCTACCGACCCTTACAAATTCTACATATTAGTAAATATGTACAGCTTCGGCCGTTTCGCTACCGTCGTGAGGCGATACGAATATTTAGTTTCTATACAAAGTATATTTTCCCTAGTTTGAAGTTAATAACTATTGCCCGATAAAGTAACTTTAATCACGATTGAATGCTTAGAACCATTATTTATTCGAAATGTGAAGATCGTGAATTCGAGGTCCATCTATAAGTATGTAAAAAATTAGTAATTCTAAGGGAAAAAGTACTATTAATGCCTCGCTCTTCAAGAGCTTCCTGCTAAGACTTTCATGATTTCAACATTAACAAGATTTTTATTTCCACTGTAGGGCCGTAAGGGTGTGATGTGATGAAATCCAAATAAGCCTACCTATTTACTCAAAATATTTGTTGGTTCATCATTTTATATATGTATCATTTCTTATTATTTCAATCTACTTATAAGTTAGCAGTCTGAGCGACTATAATCAGACATGGAATCTTACTGTCTTGCCCGAACTGTCCATCTTCGTGGGTTTCCGGGACTCTGTGGCAAATGAAAGGGGCATTAGAGCAAGGGGGATCCAGGTTAGGCGCAGAGGGTCAGCATAGGAGCCATAGTAGTAGCTTAATTATATCTTGTTTAGGTTCGTTAGTATAGTACTTAAAATAGTGTCGTGTTACAATATCATCATCATCATATCAGCTCATAAACGTCCACCGAGAGGCACGAGCTACCGTATTGGGTGATTAGGCCTTAGTCGTCCACGCGAGCCGTGCGGATTGGACGACTTCCACTTCGAATCTTCGCAGGCGTGCATGAGGTTTCCTCACGATGTTTTCCTTCACCGTAAGAGCGTCGGATAACGTACATATATTTCGAAAATTCGAAAATACATTGTACGTGTCGGGATTCGAACCCAGCCTCCCGGTAGGAAGGCGACAGTCACACCGCTGAGCCACGACGCTCTCCATATATAACTGGTGAATCCATATCGATCGATAAAGAGAGTTAGACCTATTTATAAGGTTTATTTCCAAACGTCAATCAAACCCAATCCTATCGACTACTTAGGTATACTTACTCGGTTCGACATTATAAATTCGAAACTGTACGAATCAATTTATCTTTAACACATCACTCGATGTGTAACAATATAATGAGGCGAGAGTTTAGTTGTTATTGCGACATTACGAGTGACTCAGTGTATGATGAAAATACAAGAAACGCTGTGAAATGGTCAATTTTATTATACTTGAAATAAGTATTAAGTATAGATTAGAACTATGAAGTGGCAACAATAGTAGCTTTTGTTGGTGTCAATGTCTGATTACAGTTAGTAGTAATAAATAGATGCTAGTCGCTGTGGCCGAAATCGGTTTGGAAGCTATATAATATTTTTTTTCTTATAATATAAAATGCTGCAATGGTTGTTCGTTTAGTAACCATTTTGTAAAACGGGCACTCCTTTAACCATAATTAAATAGCTATAAGGCATAATCGTTCTGTAAAAGGACTAAATACATTTGTCATAAACTGACAAATGTATTTAGTCCGAAATTACAAACTTTGTTTGTTATTTCCTAACTGGATTGTGTAATAAATATATAATAAATTAATAAGTTGGTAATGCGTTTACAAGGTTGAACAATTTAATGAAATTAGTTTATACAGTATATTTTTTACCTAACTGTCATGTAACTAAGCTTCCTCATTTTTCTGTTGGCAGATTGCCCTGCATGTCTCGGTGCCTGCAAAATTTGCCAAGTTTCTTATATAAATATGCATTATATTTTATAATGCATATGATTTCAAAATTGCTAACACTTTTAATTTATATACAAATTCCCTGAAATTATCTAGGTAGATACTCTTCTATTTATATGAGCAAAACCTGGATCGAGGGCTTATGATATACTTATATTATACTACGTTATGTAAAGCTATATTGACTAAGACCCTTCAGAGCCATCGGGCTTAAAAGCATCGTTTTCACGCTCCGAGCTATCATTAGGAGTTGCAATGTGTCGTGAGATTGGTCACGTGACCAGCGTAAACTGAGCCGCCCGGCTCCTCTTAGGAGTGGTGTGTTCGGGAGAATGAGGGAGGTGTAGGCACCGGGAGGTCTCGCTGGCTGGTCAGAAGTCCTGGGTGGGTAGGCTGCCTTGCAGCAAACTGGGTTACCGGGGCGTCGATGCAGCTGTCGTGGCAGATATCGGACCTGACCTATATTTCGGCAAGCATGCAATAGTACTTGTTTATTTTGCTATTTATGCGATGCAGAACATATTTTCAGGATGTTTAGGTTACATTTGATACAATAACATTGTTGGTAAAATGATATTGGATGTAGTTTGTTATTTATAAATACATAGTGTATTGGTTTTATTTATATGAAAAAATATGTAAATATTAGTTTTTATCGTTCAATGCATATTATGGAGAAAAATGTTTTAGTTATTAATTTATGAATGGCGAATCTGATGTTTTTCTTGTTTGAGGAACATTCATTGATATTTTCGAAAATTTGAAAACACATTGGTAGTGTCGGGATTTGAACCGCCTCCGGTAGGAAGGCGACAGTCCACACATTGAGCCACCGACGCTCTAATCGCAATAACAATAAATATTTTATTTTTTGTCAAATGAGTGCTATTCAGACTGCAGATTGCATATGTTTTCAAATTGGTAGAGGAAAATGGGCGATTAAATGGGAATCATTTAATATGTTGGCGATTTTCCGGGTGACTGGACGCACAGGGTATGCACTGCTTATTTGCATATGGAATGCCGTCATTGCTCTCAATACTGAAAACTCGATCTTCAGTCATTATCAAGATGTCAAACGACAACTGTACGAGTACCTGCTTAACTTGCTTTATCGTAAACTAACGCACTCAAAGCGATACATCAAACCTTCATCGTTAGGTTTAATATCAACAATTTAATGGTTTCGGTACCTTTTTTGTTTCGGGGATATGTTAATAAATTCACAGTCATGACCTTATTTGTATGACTTTGTTATTTTAACACTTAAAAATGTGATTTATTGCTCTATAAAAATAAATAGGTTTGGGAGTGCCGGACTCCAGTACAAATGAGTCGGCTCGCCGGAGTGATACTTGATATGATTCGTCATTTATTTATTAATTTTTTTATCATTCATAGGTTTTCTTAAAAAATAGTAACTGATCTAAGTGTAGAGGTTACCGGAGGCCCATATCCATCCGCTCCTAATTTTCTTTCGATTCCCTTGTTAAAGTTCCCATCGGATTGGTTGCTCCATCGGAGTTATCAGTGTCTATGGGTGGCGGGATTACATACTAACAACTGATGTACGGTCTGCTCGTTTTCCTGTTATTGAATCAAATAATTAAGCTTTAATACGTTAGCCCATTATATCATAGTGTTATGCGACGGTCATAAACTAATACGGACAAATCCGCATTTAGCAGAGACGAAGCGCGCGACGGAAGCGACCACTGCGGTCGATTAAAAGTGAACTTTATTAGACCATCGCGAATAGCTTAGACCAACAAGCTAACGATCCGTCGGCTATTCAGGGCTGTCACTTTGTGATTTCGCCCTAAAATAAATAGACAACTATTTTATCAGGTCCTCTGTGTCATCTTGGGTGACAGGCGTGGAGCAATGTTGACGGAAAATAATTACTACTAGTAGGGCTATGTTAGGCTCCTACGCAATAAAATCCGAAACGAGGATATTCGTAGGAGAAACTAGTTAGGGGAGGCCTTCGTTCAGCAGTGGACATAATTGGGCAGTAATGATGATGATGATGATGATGTAATTAGTTTCCTTAGACTCCACATTGTCATGGTAAACCGAATCACATACACAGGTGAGGAACTGACCGTCACTTATGTCAACGATCACTGAATGAAAAAAAAACACCCAATGACTTTGACTCATGTAAGGCTTTGCGCCGTTATCTGTCGCGCTCGTTGACGCTTAACCAGAGCCAGTGTTGCCACCTTAACCCTTTTGTAGCTAGATCTAGCAATTTTTAGTATAGGTGAACTCCTTTTTTAACGATTTAGCCCGAAAAGAGCAATCTGGCTCTTATTCACTGTCTTGAAAATATTAGCAAATATGAAGTTTTCGACATGGTAACAAGTACTTTTTTGCTATTTCATCGGTCATGATGACTTTTTTAGAAGAGTAAAAAACACACGCCTTCATGACATGATCATTTCAGCATTTTTAGGACAGAAAATTTTTGACGCTCAATCTAGCCCTTCTAGTCCTTTTTGACTTCCTAAAAAGCTCTTTCCAAAAATTCAGATGACAACACTGACCAGAGCCTCATCAGGTATTTGTATGATTACTGATTTTTAACTGCGAAAACTTTGTGCTTGTAGTTAACTGTAAGTCCCCTGTTTTTGAAACAATTATATTATTTTGTAGTAAAAGTTGCTTCAGCTAAGTACTGACAACTGTGGCAATTTGCATAAACATCAAAAGAAATATTTTCCTATTTTCATAATAGCGCGATTTCAATAGAATATTAGTTTAAAATACAACTATGTTTTTAATTATTATTTTATTCAATTCAATTAATTGCCATCCCTCAGCATCCTAAGATGCCTTGTCACGCTCGCCTGACTTTACAACAAAAAGCCAATTGATTACAGCCACTGCGACACTGGTTAATGCCTTCTAGTTACTATAATATGCCATAGACATTTCATTGCTATTTCAATTTCATTCCATTTGTTTCACGGTGGTCCCGTTATATTTATTGAGTTTAATGCTGTCTAAATGTAACAACGACATTTCACCATTTCGTGCATTTTTTCAATAAACAGTTTATTCGTCATTTGTCTACCAACTGGATAAAAAGAAGAAATAACTTCATAAGATTTTCATACATTCAATTTCATCTGATACGGGTAAGGATATATCTGACGTAATATTCACTTTAGTATTTAAATTTTATATAACATAAATCCATCTAATGTTTAGAGTGC
>PQWD01003919.1:0-42979 GCA_019425675.1 Leucinodes orbonalis | reverse complement strand
TAATAATGTACTTTTTATAATTATTCTTCAGTTAACATTTTATTCTGTGACTTAGAATAATCCGTAATAAATAATTTATTATAATATCACACCTCACATTTTTATAGCCATGACTACCTATGACACAATATATTTTGTACCTTATACATAAAAGACACCAAAAATATAACTACACTAGTTATAAACTACTATATACAGCTAATTAAAGATGAGTATATTTCAAATTTTTAGGGGTTCTAAACTCGCCTCACCGAATTAGCACCCTGAGGAACAACGAACGAACTACGAGTAGGTTCTGGGCATCCAGCAGTACTTGAACTGGAGGGTGGTTCAGAATCCCTGAAAAACTCAGCAGTGGACTATACATTGAAATAAAAGTTGCACTTTTTTGTTGAATCTCCAAAACCAACTTCCAATTTTTTTTCTATGGCAAAATTTATTTCTACATAAAATTCCTGGCAAATAAAATATTTATAGTTTGATCGCTTCAAAACATGGCAATAGTTTTAAAAACAAAGAAACATAATGGCATATCATATATATCATAAAATAGTTGTGACTTACAAATCTTTTTTTTTTTGTAAATGAGGTCATGGTATTTGAACATTATAGGACATATCGATGTTGTCATACACACATATTCTTTGGGGAAAGAATTTACTAAATCAATTTTAAGTCCAACATTAGATGAGTGTCCTGATGCATATGCCTTTAAAAATATGTTTGAACATTTGTTTTGCTCTTTAAAAAGTATAGCATTAAGTACTCTATAATATACTTGTTCGATATCAGTCAAATATTCATTACACCTTTAACGTGGTAAATAATTTAATATTCTCATCCTCGTCAATATTTTTTTTCAATAAAATTGTTCCTTTATAATTTTGATATTTCTTATGTCACAACTTGTGTTGCATGGGTTTTGTTATATTAAATGTCCAGTTTATTATAACATCTCCAAATAATGTAAAAAGAAAATTTTGGAGGTCACGTGGTATAGAGTGGTTCGGCGTAAAGCCTAGTCGGAGCAGATATGTTACTTCCAGCTACTGGCGGCGGTTCCCTGGCGATCAACAACGCAGATCGAGCTCTCCTTTTAGCTGAAACATTGTTTTATACTGAATATTACTTTTATTTTACTACTAACCTTATCAAGTAAATGATGCAAGTATAGGATTGCTTGATGCGAGTAAAAGTGGTGGTTGGAGAAAAGGTAACAAATGAAATTCTTGTACTGAATTGAAGAAACTGGCTAAAGGTTTTGGAACTTCCACAGATAGAGAAAGAAAATAAAAATATTATAAAATTGTATACACTATTGCTCACCGTTGGAATGCATGCAACACAGTACAAGTGTGGCAATGAAAGCAGCAACCGGCAGCGTGCCAGCCAAAACCAGCAATGCATGTTGTGCCGTCGAATGTTTCGTGCGAGACACGCCGCAGCTGGTGATGTTGTGCACGTTGTACGTCTCGAGGATCTGCTGGAACTCGGTGCCCAGGGAGCGGATGGTGGCCTTCATCGCTTTCGGCGTGAGCGCTTCGCCGGACTCCGTTTTACGGAATTGGAAGCACGGTCTGAAATACATGGATATATACAGTATGATTAATTTTTAGGCTTTGTTATTATGGTCACGAATACCGTAGTTGCGATGTACGCTATTGCTAAAAAAGTCAGTGGTACACCCTTGCGATAATCCTGCGGCAGTCAGGTGCCCTTTTACCCAGTATATCGAAAATCGCTGAATCAAATGACGATTTTGTTGCGTGTTCACAACACCATAATTGTCACGAAATATTTTTTTATGTTTGAGTCATGATCCATTGTTGTTATTAGTTTTGTTATTTGGTTTATGATTATGAAAGTTAGCAAGCAGCAGCTTACAAACAATCAAGAAAAGACAAAGTCTCCAGCAAAGGACGCTATGTCGTACAGTGATTGTTAAAAAGTTATCAGAGTCTCATATTTCTTCCTCCTCATAGATATCTCGAGCGAGATAGGTTGGCTATGGCTTCTAAATATGAAAAATCCGATCCGTTTCCATCCCATGGCATAAAGTATTGATTTTATACAAGACTTACCCAGGGTTTGAATAGAAAGCAGTATGGGCAGCGTCATGTAACTGCATCCGAAGACCACGCGGTGCAAGTGCTTCAGACATGCGATCTCGTAGTTGGTTCACCTTGGATCTCGTGCTTCCGGGCAGAACTAACCGGAGCAAGTCCCGCTCCCTCACTACCACCACCTTTAGATACATTTACATAGTTGTCAATATCAAAACCTTATTCGACTTTTATAACAAAAAGAAAGTTCAAAGATGGGCTGTATTTAGGCTTTCTTGCAGGTTTTTGTATTTGCCTACCATAAAAGATAATTATAGGTTTTATAAGTATATACTTTTGCGGTTAATCAATAAAATAAAAATAAAGTCAAATATTATACCTCAACTAAAATTTCACTAAATCTTTCAGAATCCCGAGAATTATTGGCTCTTATGAGTAATCTGTAAAAAAGAACAAACTATTTTGAAGAAAGAAATAAAAATATCATTAAACACAAAAAGGACGGAAACCAATACCATAATTATAATTAATATCGTGGTAGTATCGTTGTAGATAAATATTTTAGTTTTGTAGTATTTAAGGCACTTATTGATTTTTAAAATCGAGCGTCTTTTAAAAATACTTCCGACTAACTTACCTAAATGTACCATCAGCATAATGTATCAAATTTTTCATTATTTTCATCTCTCCAGTAGCGTTGTCAACAACGATAACATTAGTGATATTGTATAAAGACTTAGATTTGATTGGTGACTCAAAACTCATGTTGACAATTTTGTAATCAATGGGCAAAGCATTGGGGTCTTTGTCAATAGCTTTTACTGTTCCAATAACTGTATCGATTGGAACATTAAGTCTTACTCCGATAGTTATATTCGCGCTTTCAAATTCAGGCAAATGGTCATCAATGTCGAGGATTTTAATCAAAACTTGAATTTCGGAGGGATCCTGTAAAAATATTATCGTTGAATACTCTTCTCTAGTTAAAAACTTATGCTAACTAAGATACTAGCAAATTTACCAATCGATTGTAAGATTTATTCAATCGTGGGTTAGTTCCAAATTTGTAGCATTTCACAGTAATTATAACTCTAGATATTTCTTCTCGGTCTAGTCGAGCTGCAGCTTTTATAAGAGCTTTGTTGTCCTGTGTACGTTCAAGCTTGACAAGGGCATATTCATTGCCAGCTGAAAAAGTAATTAAAGTGTGAAATATTAATATTTTCATTTGAAGAGTTACATAATGCCATTTACCCCTTTGCAAGAAAGACTTTAACTCAAGACTTTAAAGTTCTAAGAACAATTGAGTCGTAATATATTCGAAACGTTAGTTTAGAGTCGAACCACACCCTTCGGTCACGTAATTTGTGAACATTATAAACATCAAATTAGACCATTGAGGCACTCCTAATCTTGCCAAACTAACCATAAAAATACAGTAACAAACACCACGCAGGAATAGCCTTTTTATTACCTGTAATAGCATAATCAATGGCAGCATTGTCTCCAATATCTTCATCAATGGCTTCTAATACACCAATAATGGCGCCTATCGGAACTTCTTCTTTGACTGGCATCAATAGTGGTGGATCATCCTTGGAAAACAAATACAATAAATTGGCTTCTTTAACCTTGAATCTTTTAACTGGTGGGATTCCAGATACAATATAAAAATAATAATTTCTGTTGGCAATCAGCGACGTTTAAAGGGTTAAGTAAGCGTGAACTATAAGAAAACCAATGTTATTATTTAGATCCCTTTTACTATTCCCACGCCCAGGGGAAAGAGTGCCTCCCATTTTAATTATATAAGTTACGCAAAGACCCGTTATTGAAGCTTTTGACTACTTCAGATACTTAAAATGTAGGCATTTTCTTTTTGGTAAAATATTAAATAATACTCATCCATACTAAGTTTCTTGCAAAATGCGGTTTGTGGTCGTCGACATCTGTGATTGCAATGTTGACAATCCTAGTGCTCTGCTGAGGGGGCGAACCTCGATCTGTTACCAGCAATACTAATGTGTACGTTGCTTTGCGTTCACGATCCAGAGATTGTCTTGTGGTTATTAATCCCGAATGAGTATCTAAAATGTGTACATATGTATAAGTTATTCATCTAAAACTCATTTAGAATATTTTCCTTTCACACAAATATATTTTCTTTCTTATTTTTTCCTTTATAATGCCTATTTACCTATAGCAAATGTCTTTGCGTCAATGTTATTTTGCTGGATAGAATAGTACAGTTGACCTGAGGGTTGTGTAGGATCATCTGGATCGCTTGCAACAACTTGATATACCGGAGTGCCAATTGTGGCATTCTGTAGAAGAATTGTAAGAGTAAATAATGTATCAAAAATAACATTCCAAAATGGATAAAGAACTATAAAATGTGCTTACCTCACTAACGCTTAACTCCTCTCCAACGGCTGGCCTTATAAACCTGGGGACGCCATCATTAGCACTAACATCCCCTATGTAAATTGACAACGATGTGTCACCAGTATGACCTCCTCCATCGGTAGCCCCGACTAGAAGCCGGTATGGATCAGTGCGACCTCGGCCAGTTAGATCTTTGTGAGTTTTCACCTCGCCTGTTAAAGGGTCTATGATAAATAGCCCTAAAAATGAATGTTTGAATTTATTAATAAATTTAATATTTGAAAAGATATTGAAAACCTATTTTTATTACGGAATTAACGAAAAAAATCTAATTTTTCATTTATTTATTTATTATTAAACATTTCGTTTAAAGAAATATTTACAGTCTTATGTTAATATATTTATTTGTAGCCGTATTAATATTTAGAGTAACAAACAACCTTTAACATAGGTAAAGTCCTCAACAGGTCTTACCATTGGTTTCTCCCTCATCTAAGAAATCGTATTTGATTTCGCCCCCTATACCCTCATCAGGGTCTGTAGCAGTCACATTTATGACACTTATACCGACGGGAACATTTTCTGGTACGACAGCTATAACAATATAAGCGTTTCAAATAAGTGCCAGTTTAGAAACATTACAAACATTATTTCAACATTTTCGAGTTTTATTTATTTTACCTGTGTAAACAGTTTTGTCAAAAGACGGGGTATTATCATCAACATCTAGTACATCAATAAGGATAGTAGCTGATGACTTTAATCGGTCTGCTCCTCCACTTGGAGTATCGTATGCTTCTACTTCAAAACGCAAAACGGATTGAAGCTCACGATCCAAACTTTTGTTTTGGGCCACCTGCAATACAAAGATCAACTATATAGTTTCCGTGTGTAATTTTGTTAGCAAAATTTAAAAAGTACACTAAAATGTATATACCTGTATGGCGCCAGTTATTTTATCAATCATGAAAAGCTCAGAATTTTCACCCCTTAGTTGATATCTAACATCAGAATATCCTTTAGATTTGTCTTCATCTGTTAAAATAGCATCAGCATCACTTGCTTTTACAGTAACTATTTGTTCTGGGTACTGAATTGATTCCAATACGCTTACTTTATATAACTAAAAAAAATACGAATAATATAAGACGTACACATTATAATTTAGTTGTGTGCTTAATTTTTGGGTGAAAAATGAAGAAAAGTAATTGAACTTACCTCCTTTTCAAAAATAGGACTGTTGTCATTCAAGTTTGTGACTTCAATTATTATTTTAGCATCGCTATGTTTACTACCATCTATACTTGTTGCCCTGACTGTTAAAGTGAGGTTTGGCGTTGACAACGCCTCATAGTCAAGATTGGCTGTTAAACCACTTGCCCAGTTAAAGGATCAACTTCTAACATACTGTTTTCGGTACTTATAACTTTGAAACTAGATACAAGGTGACCTGATATGGGATCTTCTGCTGTAAGTACCAGTACCGTGCTTCCGACCGGTTGGCCTTCTTTTATTTTGTGGTATATAACAGGATGTGAACTAGTCCAACCCCCATTCGTAAATTGCGGATTCTTATCTGCATATGGCTGTATATAAATCGTATGTTCAATAATATCGTTTTGCTCATCTTTATTTAATTCAGCGTTAATATCTTCAACCTTTATTGTTAATATAAAAATAGATGCTTGACTGTAATCTAAAGTTCCGTTAATCATTATTTCACCTGTATTCTCATTGATTTTAAATATTTTCTTATAGTCATAATTTGAGTTAGATTTTAGTTGAACGCCTGCTTTAGAAAATGCTTTAATCGGATCTATTATACTAAACTTTAGATTTGCGTTTACATCCGTATCATAGGCAGTCATTCGAGTAACAAGATCACCAATTTTAGATTTTTCTGATATGTATGTTGTGGAATCAGTCATATTAAATTTAGGAGGCTTATCGTTGACATCTTTAATCGTTACAAAAACTGTAGTCGTTGCAGTTTCTGGTATAGGCATGCCACTATCTACTGCTCCTACAATTATCTCATATTTGTCATTGTTAACATCACGATCCAAGTTGGCATCGTTGGATACAGTTATCAAACCAGTCCTGGAAATAAATAATAAATTTAGCATTTTCATGACAACTAATAATAATAAAACAATCAAATTTTATAAAATATACGTACTTTTTATTGATGGCAAAGTTATCTTTTGAACCAGATATAATATGGTATGTCAAAAGATCATCTAAACCATCGGGGTCATTAGCCACAACTTTTGTAACATTTTCTCCTGGCTTGGCATCTTCCCGTATGCTTGCTTTGTAATTCATTGGATTAAGATCAAAAGTGAAATCTTCATTACTATCTGGACTGTGCTGGTTTATAGTATATTTGTAATGGTGATAGTTTCCTTTGAAAGTGGGTCGTTGATTTCCGGGTACACCAACTCTAATATACACTCGAGTTTCATTATATAAGGGAGGAATGCCTGCCAAAAATTCAATACATTATTTGAATGAAACGAATGTCATTATTTTTAAATTCAAAACCTAAATATCTTACCGAAATCAGTAGCTCTTACAACCAACTCATATTGTCCTCTGGGCGTATCCATACTATCAACATTTTCTATTATAGTGATTTCACCAGTTTCTTCACCAACAGCGAAAACATTACCTTTATGTGCTATACTATTATCTGTTTCTAGAGTATAGCGAATACGACCTCCTCCTTGAGTTGGACCATCTAAGTCAGTAGCCTATAATAACAATTTTACATTTTAGAATGGGATTGTCAATTCAAAATCAGCTATTATAAATTATTTTTAAAGCTATCATACCCTGACTACTAGTTGAGGCTCGAAACTAGTTGCACCATCTCTGATAGTTCTACTATATTCGGTGGATTCAAATAATGGGGAATTGTCATTTACATCCAGAACATCAATAAAAATACTAGTTGTGGATCCTTTTCCTCCACCATCTTTGGCAAACATTGTCAAACTATAGCTCTTTTGTTTTTCATAATCCAGTACTTGTGCCACATATACTCCGCCTTTACTTTTGTCAGTCTTAAACATATGGGAGCCAAAACCGGTCAAAGAATACTCTATGTCTCCAAATATGCCATAATCTTTATCTGTTGCTTGCACTTCACCAATTTTAGTGCCTATAGTAGAATTTTCGAACACGTTAAACTTATAAGAAGATTCATCAAAAATCGGTGTGTTGTCATTAATATCTAATAATGTGACATTTACTCTAGCTGAAGACAAATCTTTTCCATCTAGCGATGTAACAATATCAAAACTAAAATGTCTCTTATCGTCGTCATCAACGTCGTAGTCCAATTTTGATGAATCTTTCACAATGATACTGATTGGAGTTCTGCCTTCACCATGATCAGTACTCAAAGAAAAAACCCCTTCCGAATTGTATACGTTCCGTAACCTCAATTCATATTTGTTATTATCGTGCCGCTATCATTGTCTTCAACGTAGATTGAAAGACCGGGTATTGGGCTACCGTTTTCAATATTTTCTGGTATAGATGTTTCGTACATGACTTCGTTGAACTGCGGTATATGATCATCAACGTCTATTACAACTATAGTGACTTGAGTAACAGTGTAATCCGATGGCACCTCTCCATTTATCATTTCAGTAGCTCGAACAAAGAAACCATACACTCCACCATTTTGCATGACAATGTCACTTTCTCTATCAATAGGATTGTCAGTGGTTACAAGAGTAGCTCTTCCAAACGGCCTCTCAGGTAGAAGTCTAAAATACTGCGCCATATCTCCTTCAAGGGTTAGTAACACGGGTCTTGGCTCTGCTATATCACCATCCGTAGCTAAAATTTCCATTACACTTGTATTCTAAAAATTTACAAATAAATTAATATTATACTGATTGTGCTTTTAGAACATTGTAGGAACAAAAAAGTCATCAAAATATATTTATCGGAATTTGATTAATAATAATTAATAATATATAAGATGAATAAAATTTTGCTTCGTTCTATAGAAATATTTTTGCCATTTTAACAGCCCATTAACTGTCACGGGCTATTAAATTTTACTAACAGTGAAAGGTTTCGCCATAATCGTGGTAACGATATGAGTACGGGTGATGACAATTATATTCTAATTAACGGTTACGATAGAGCTAATAGTGGAAATAAGGAAAACAATATGCTCATGCATGTATAGTTACTAGCGTAAACATTTAATAAAATTGTTATATAAGAATGTATTACCGGTGGTGTATTTTCTAATACAACAGCAGAATAAGGCGCTAAAGCGAAAACAGGTGGCTGATCTTGTACATCTTGCACAGCCACTGAGACGCTTGCCATTGACGTCAAAGGTCTATCTGACTTATCACTGGCCACCAAACTAATCACGTATGCTGTCCTGCTTTCATAGTCTAAGGGCTTGTTCAGGTAAAGCCGCACCTGATACTCGTTAGGGGAAATCTGAAAAAAAAAGACAAACAATATAACATGTTAGTTGGATATAAATCTATTTATATCAAACAATGTTCTGTGTGTTGTAGTATTGTACAAACTGTATGTGAATGCAAAGGTGTTGTATTAAACGAATGGTAATGATTGTGAATTTTTGTCTCTAAATTTATTACTGGACTATGGCTTTCAATCAGAATCTGAATATAATATATATCAAAGTTCAGTGTTACAAACTTAGATCCTTTCAGCCGGTGAGCCATGGAGGGCTATGACTTTTAGTCGGAGTTTGTTAGTTGGTGAAAGTATAATAAAAAACAAATTTTAGTTCAATCCAAGTTCATATTGAAAACAAAATTAAAATTAAAAGTGTGAACTTCTTACCATGTCTGTGATTACTCTGAAAGTGTTACAGGCTTCTACATCACTCCCCTTTTCTTTGGTGGAACAAACGACTCTAATTCTTGCATTGATTCCTTCATCACGATCAGTCACAATAATTTGAGGTGATATCTAAAAAAAAACAATTTAAAAACATCTTTTTAGACACCTTTGAAAAAAATATTTTTGTTTATTGACAACTACTTCAACAATATGTAAAATAATTATTTAGTTCTGTTTTATTTCAAATATAAATCGACCATTAAGCAGAAATCTGCTAGAATGTTACTTTGCTTGGAAATTATACATTCAACACCTATTGTCTACATAACAGCAGGAAAAATACAAGCAATGAGAATTAAATTTAAAATATTGATTACCACAATTTCTGTATCAACTGGCAAGGCTTCGCTGATATTAACAATGTAAGGTCGATTGTGAAATACTGGCGGATTATCGTTTACATCTTTGACTGGTATCACTCGACGTAAAGAGACAGTATTTGGCTCAGTATTCGCTATACCTTCATCTGAAAAGGGTAATTGACTATTATTAATAAATAAATAAAGTAAAAATAAATAAATATCCACACAGCGCCATATAGCCCTAAACTAAGCATTTAGCCAGTTATATAAATAAATATCCACTGACATTCACACAACGCCATCTAGTCCTGAGTTGAGTGTAAAGTTTATATTACGGATATTTAACATCGGATTATGTTTGTACAGCCCAGCGATCGACCGTTTGGTGTAAGAGTCTCTACATCTCAACCAATTACACCACACGGGTCGTCAATGGGTAGTCAAACTATTTAATTAGTATTGAAAATGATATGCTCACAGAGAAAACCTAAAACACTAACATTCTGTTTAATAATAAATATGGTTATAAACAATACGATTATTATAACTAAAGATTTTTTTCTTTCTTTCTTTTCTTTCGTTTAGTGTACTTAAAACTTCTTCTTATACTTATATATATACTAATAAGAATAAATTAGAAGTATACACTTATACTTCTTATTATATTATTACTGAAGAATTTTCAAAGTTTTAGTCGACAATCAATCAAATTGTATACTTGGAAATGTTGTAATTTTGGCTCGGAAGTCGAATGGTGACAATTAAGCATGGAAGAAATTTTCTAATATAATTTTATTTGTCGTCTGAGTTTGTATTATCTGATACTCAAAGAAAATTAACAAAAACCAAACGAACAAAACAACGTGATTTCGAAATTTGCAGTATTTTTTGTATATTTTACTTACCAGTAATACTAATAATTACTTCTAGAGTTTCTTGTTCTTCTCGATCTAAACTCTTGGCAAGGGTCACAACTCCAGTAAGAGGGTCTACTGTAAAATACTGTCCTGATATGGAGTATCTTAGTTGGCCATTTTCAGGATCAACACCTGTAATAAATAAAAGCAACTATGGTAAAGTTGGATTAATAAATGTTTCATAATTAAAGTATTGCCTTTTTCTTGTGTTAAACTTATTATAGATGAAGTTTTGTTTTGTCTTTTACGTGGCTTACCTTTCAAATGGTACACTGGTGTTCCAACTGGTGTGTCTTCAGGTAATGTGAACTGGGACATATCCCCAATTTGGGGCACGAAGTGTGGCGCCCGGTTGATGACCTGCCCCCTACATGACCCCAGCAGTGACAACAGCAGCAGTATTATCAGGGGGTTCTGCTCTATTAACACTGTTGCCACTTTGCGTTTCTGAAATATCACCTCTGCCATCTGAAATTTTAATATGGAAAGATACATTATATGTTTCTCTCTTCAACCTATCGCAGTTCACTGCTGGACATAGGTCTCCCCTATTTTGCGTCATAGATCCCCGTCTATTATATATTTTGGTGTTGTATATTCTTATTTGGTTTTATAGTATCAATTGTACTATTTACAAAATAAGCTTCTTTCAGTGCTCTAGTAGATTTGGGATTTTGAACAAACGCTGATAATCACCATCATCAGTTTATAAGTCCTACTGCACAGACAGGCCTTCCCATACGCGGGACTATAGGGATATTGGGGCTATTACCCACCACGCGGGCCCAGTGTGGATCATCATCATCATTACAGCTTATTATGTCCACTGCTGAACGAAGGCCTACCCTAATGATTTCCACGCGGACCGATCCCTTGCAGTTGACATCCATCTGCTACCCGCCACCTTAACCAGATCATCCGTCCATCTGGTTAGGGGTCGGCCTACGCTTCGCTTTCCTTTACGTGGACGCCACTCGAGAACCTTTCCGCCCATCGGCAATCCAGTGTGGATCGGTGTGTGTTAACAACTACTATACTTATATAATAACCAGGATATAATATATTTTTCGGACAATCAGGTGATTCAGCCTGCCTGTCCTAATCAAACTGACAAAAATCGCCGGAAGTGAATTTCAATATGCAGTCTCGCCGCGGGGTTCGAACCCACGATCTCTGGATCTACAACCCAATGCCAAGCTAGCGGATTAAGCGTTGGGTTGGACTACGGATGCAGTTTAAATAGTACGTCACTTGGGCACAAGTAAATGACTCCAATAACCCAGTTTTTCCCTTCAATCTATCGCAGTCCACTGCTGGACATAGGTCTCCCCCATTTTGTGGCTGATATCCCGTTCTCCGCTTTTCTCATCCAGCCTCCACAAGTCGTATATTCATCGGGCTAGTAAGCGTCCTACGCTTTGCTTGCCAAGACGTGGTCTCCACTCCAGAACTCATCTCCTCCAACGGCCATCGGTTCTGTGACATACGTGACCAGCCCATTGCACTTCAACTTGCTGATCAATAAAAACATTCCCCTACTTGCCCGGTTAATAGCTTTAAAAGACACCAGTAGTTGCTAGCGAAAAAACCATAAAAATACTATAATAATAACCACTGCATTGAGAACATACATTATAAATTATAACAAAGCTACTGGACAAGCAATTAAACTTGACTGATCTGAACTGGGATCGCACACATTTCGGCACAATTACGACACGAGACCACGACGTTTACGCAACGTTTGCAGGGCGGCCACTGACACCTGCGCTGCGCCTGCGCCGGACACCGCGCGGTTTAGGCGACGCGCGTACGGAGCGATTGTATACCGTTGGGAGAATTTACTTTTTTTTTTAAATTCAAGTAGCAGATAAATTGAGTACTTACCGTTTAAGTGTTGATGAACGAAAAAACAAAAGCGTGTTGTACTAACACGTCACGTTATAAAATTATATTATTTTCTTTTTATCACTACCTTTATTCAATTGTTCTATTATGCAAAACATAAATACTAAATATATAAACTTAAGTAACTTTGTAATATTCATTATGTCTGTTTTTAATTTAATTTTTAAATTTCGTTGTGTAGTTTTAGGTAACAAATTTTGTTCTTATACTTTAAAATATTGCATTATCAATGTCAGACTTTTACGGTATAGTAACAATAAAACTCCGTGTGTCCAAAGCCTTAAAAATTTTCTGGGCGAACCACAGACATCCGAATAACAATTAGACTGGACAAGCCGCCAAGTTTATAGGCAGTCCCAGTGTCGCAATTCCTTTTCAATTCTTACCTGTGAAAAGATATTATATTTCTTGGTAAATTTTACTGATTCACTGCGATGATGGCATGTTATAATTGCACAGAATGGCATTTTTGAAAAAAAACGGTAATTTCTTCTAAAATTCGTGCGTCTTCATTCGTCTCACGGAGCGTAAACTATAGCCAGTGTATGCTCGTTGAGCATACATTTGTCGCACTTTTTAACGCGGCTTGCCCCATCTCCTGTATTGGGAAATCTGTGGGGCGAACCAACCAGTTCTGTTTGCGGTCATAACTGATGTAATAGTATCGCATTGTTTACAATAAATGAGAGCACCGTACTTAGCGAAACCACTGAGGAGTTAGTTGAGTAATTATTTGGTTAATTACTAAGATGTTTGCGGGTTTTTATTTCGATACAATTTTTTTTTCGTTGCTTATTATATAAAAATGAACTTGTTGCTCTAAAGTCGAAGACTACGAGACTTTTGTGAATGTATGCTTTGTATTTTATTATTCAACTTTTTTATATTCAAATTTTGATTTAAAGTAAAAAAAATATTACATTATTTACTATCTACCTCGACGACTCAATATCGAGTCTACCACCTTACTAGGTGCCATTATAACTTCGCGCAAAAATGGCCAGATCCAATTGCAACATATCAGGTCTGATTGCTATACAAAAGTCTCCCACAATAACACTTCATACAAAGCACATTGTTCAAACAAAATTCATTCTTTGTTACTATTAATATTTGTTCTAAGCCTCATCTATTTATTCCTTTACCTCATTTTTTATGAAACTTATAATCGTATTCGGAGCTCTGAAACCTCAGCCACAAATTTAAATAAAATTTTTGCAAAATTTTAAAAAAATGCGTTACGTAATACTACTCGTAAAACGCTCTAGCCTAGCCTTTTATTAATAAAGCTTGTGGTATAAAAAAATATTGATTAAAATCCCAAATACTATGACAAGACGATTGTCATCAAATATGTCGTGTGATTAATTGCTATCAATGCATTTATTTATTGAGTTCGTAATTACTTAAACATGTTATTGTACTATTAGCTGAATAGGCATTATTCGTCACGCGAGTTTGGGATTTCCTTGTAACAGTTTTAGTACGTATATCGTTTGTAGTGAAAACTGCAACGCCAATTTAAAATGAACTGTAGGATGCACAAAAACATATATCTATGTAGAGCTAGCATTACTAGGTGGTAGACCCGGTACTGAGCTCTTCTTTCTTCTTCATTGTTTATTAAACATTTGTACAATAAAACATTGTTTAAAAAAGGTTGTACTGTTGTGTTTTTCTCGACAGGCCATCACCACTAAAGCGCTTTCAAGTATCAAAATTCAATTTTGTGCTTTACTTCAGTAGTTTCAATGTTTTTATTGTATTATTTTGTATTTTCGACGTTCATAAGTGCTTTCTGTAAGCCTAATTTGTAATCAATAGGTTTGGACTTTAACTTCAATACGCAAATTGATAGTCTAGATGCATACAAAGATTAAAATAGAATACTCAATACCATTTTATTCGTCAAATTAGGAGCTACAGCTGTTATTAAATACAGCCAGCCAGCCTTAACGACTTTGGAAAGCTATTAATTGTAAGTTTGTTAGTACTTTGTATTTTCTTTTTTCTAAATATTTTTATAGCCTATTATATCTTTTAAAAGTCCTGAAATCGCAGATCCGAGTATAGTAACTCACTACAACGGACAACCGCGACCTATGTCGCTGAACTGTACACAATGGCTGTGGGAAATGTGATAATTGGTTGTCGTAACCGTTTTTGTTTCGTGAGGAACTAGCGTCTTGCGTGCTGCGGCTTCTTTCCGATGTTTTATGGCGGTGAGAAACCTCAGTTGTCTTACTAAGCGATATCGTGCATTTAGGATAAAAATGATAAATTTTATTTCAGAAATATAATGAACCAAATAAATTT
This sequence comes from Leucinodes orbonalis, assembly GCA_019425675.1. NCBI lineage: Eukaryota > Metazoa > Arthropoda > Insecta > Lepidoptera > Crambidae > Leucinodes > Leucinodes orbonalis. Next base: position 28,183 of record PQWD01003919.1, on the reverse strand, counting down.
ATGATATGCAAGCTAAATAATTATAATTGTGTTAAGTAAAATGATTCCGTACTTTGGAGGATAATAAAGTGGTTTTGGCTACTATTTAAGGATGGTAGTCATTAACACCCACCTATTCACATTAGACCTGTTTAATGAGTTTCAGGCAATCTCCCTCCTAACGGATGCAAGAAGGCCCATATAACCCTGCAGTGGGACGATATGAGCTGATGTTGACGATGATTATATTTGAAATAGGATTTTATATGAACTACAATAAATTTAATATAAAATCCATGGTTTTTTATTTCCTAGTGGCATTAGCAGTGTTGTCACCTTAGCCCTTTTGTCGCTAGATCTAGCACTTTTTAGTATAGGTGAACACCTTTTTTAACGATTTAGCCCGAAAAGAGCAATCTAGCTATTTTTTACTGTTTTGAAAATGTTAGCAAATATGAAGTTATTTCATGGGTCATCATGACCTTTTCTTTAGACGAGCTAAAAAAAATGGCTTCAGGACATGTTTATTTCAGCATTTTTAGAAAATCTTTTGACGCTCAATCTAGCCCTTTCTAGCTCTTTTTGGCGTCCCAAAAAGCTCTTTTTCTAAAATTCAGGTGGCAACACTGGGCATTAGGCTAAGAACTATTACCTCGTAGCAGCTTTGAAGGCCATTTGCAGCCAACAACGGATTGTACACTCGACAAAAAATCTAGTAATATTCTCTGACATGCATAGGGGCTATGAAAACAATTTTTGACTTTGCTGAGATTTCCATTGTTCCGTATAATGATCGAAGAGCACGAGTAATGTGATCTGGTCATGAAAACAGATTTAGAAAGGAATAAGTTGTTATAGTTACTGAATGGTTTCAACACGGCATAGTTTCGAAACTTTTGTGAATGATCAATTGTTCGTTGTGCATTTAAGTGAGGTGAAACATTTTCAAAATAATAATAATGAAAAAACAGCTACATTCAAGTGAAAACAGTACATTAGCTCTTCATCTTGTTAGTTCTTCAAATTTTGTTAATATGTTTGCAGATCCCATCCTACCTTTTATCCTATATATTTAATAGTTTTGATGGGATTTGTATTTTAATCTATTTATTTATTGTTTATGCACACATACAAAATAGTCAGAACAATATATAGTGAGAAAAAAAGTACAAAGGTACTGCTTATTCCGAATGGAATTTCTTCCAGCAGTCCTAAACAGGAAAAAAAAACATACTGAGACAGGCAGACAAAGTGCGCAATTACACAAAGAAACTATTACATAAATACATATTTAACTAAGTTTGTTACCTGAAACCTCACATTCATATATAAATATACAAACATATAAATATATACATACGTAATATATATATACATAAACATACATAATTAAAAATAATTTCAGCTAGGAAGATAGAACTCCTTGACCCTTCTACTATCTACTTTATTATTAATATAGTACCTACTTCGTTCAATCCAGGCACGTTAAATGAGTAAGACCTATGTCCAGCAGTGGACTGCGATAGGTTGAAGAGAGAGAGAAGTTAAAGCCATGGTATATCTTAAGATACTGTTATTTATTAGAACAGAGTAATAATATTTAGCTTCTAAATTATTATGATGAACTCTATGCATCACATTAATAATAAATAATAAATTTTAGTATAGGTATACTAAAATTTATTTTTTAATTTTAGGATTAGAATTAAGGCCTTTTAATGAACTAATTGAATAGCCATTAAAAGGTATTATTACACTGAAATTTTCTCAATGTATTATTAACTAGTTTTAAGTTAATTGAATTTAAAATTTATCGTTACTATAATCCGGAAAATATTCAATTGTAAATATCTAATTGTAACCATTCGAATATTGTAAGACACTCATTATTATATAAATTTTGTTTTATATCCGGGAAAAAATACTTTTATAATGAATTGTTGATGACCTTGATGACTAATGTGTATAGATAGTTACGCTAAGAAAGTTTTCGTGTAAACACACCTTAAATAACTGTCCTTTTACAGTTATGCCCAAATACTCACCTTATTTATATAAGAAATTCCAAACACTACACAACACCATAGGAATAGCACATTATTATTAAAAATTGTAAACGAAACCACTTAAACTATAATAAACACACAACATTTTTATTCTAACGAAGTTCTTCACCGCCAAGTTCCGCCCGTACTGTCAAAAACTTGCACCACCGGTATTCTGGATCTGTATTATATCTGTCCTTTACCCACGTGGCTAAATACCCAACGTTAAAAAAGGACGGATATAGAACGAGGAGCTACGATCGCAATACTCCGCAGATAAAGCCTTTTTGCACAGGTAAAAGTAACGGAGGTTTTCTTGAGATGCGTGAGCTGAGACAGCCTACGTGAGGCTATGAAAGAGTGAGAGAGACGGGCAATGTACTAGGTCATGTTTGTAAAGGGCACACGTCATTTGGTTCACAATAAGGTCACTGGAGTGAAATGTTACTTTAGAATATTGGGAAAGACAAAAGCTGGAGAGCTTTTCATAGTTATTATTTTTTTAATCAAATTTAATTAACGAATATTTTAAAAGTTTAAGTAAGTTGTTGATTGTTTTTCAATTAATATGACTCTACTTGTAAATTAAAATTATATGCAATACCTTTTAGGGCTATTGTTGTTTCAAAATACCTTTAATTTTACTGTCTTACATGAATAGTATCCCTTTAAAATGAATTGTTTCAAAACATATTGCTAGAAGCGCATTAATTTAATTATTTTCTATAAACAGTATGTTTACGAAATCATACTGTTTGCTTCTAACTTAAATAATTTTATTCACTTAAATACTATTTCATTCCTTTTCACGTTATGATTTCTCGCTAGATTTCCATTTATGAACTTTTAAATATGCCTTAGTTTTAACAACAAATATAATTTCGATCTTTGTACAACTCTACCAAAATATTACAGCACAAAGTGCCATCTAGTAAACACACTTAAAACTATAACGTTCGAAACGTGTACATCATTAAAGAACCGCGCAAGAGGACTTTAAAACATCAGAAAATAAGACTTATCTTTATAATAGATAGAATTGAGATATATTATTCATTACGACGACTTATCTGGTGTAATGGTTGAGACGTCGGTTATTACACCAAGGGTTCCGGGTTCGATCCCGGGCAAAACAAACATTTGTGTGCATGAACATGTCTGTTTGTATTGGTCTGGATGTTTTCTATGAATAATATGTATGTATTTACAAGAAAATTATATAAGTATGTTTATCCGTTGTTTCGTATACATATTACAGGCGAATGCTTAGTTTGGGGTTAGATGGCGCTGTGTGAACGTGCGTGAATATTTATTTATTTATGAATCTATTCAATATGGACGTACATTTTACGTTTTTACTTGCTAATTGATATTGAAATATCTGATTTAGATTTTTTAACAAAACTTTTGTTCTTTTGGTTAAAAACTCCAATAGCATTACATAGATAATTAGTTCAATTCTAGAAACATAATTTATATTTGGAAGCATCTTTATGATGTGTGAAATAAGAATACTATATACGTGAACAGCGTTTTCCCATAAAAGGGCCCACAACACATTTCAGTGCCTTCTGGTATTGCACTCGTATATTGGCGGTGGTATCCCAATCAGATTGGAGCTCTTACGCTCTGTAAGGCATTAAAAGACAAACGAAGTTAATATAAGCATGCCCGTTGTTTAGTTCTCATAGTAAAAGATAGATGCATAGTGTTAAGCTAGATGGCGCTGTTTGTATGTTTGGAGCCGGTCGGCACATGGAAAATCGGTGGATGTTGCATTGAACGAGACATGGCGAAGTATAACAGGTTGCCTAAAGCTGACTCCGTTGGACCTTATGTTTCCACTAGCAGGTATCGCGCCCGAGTATCCGTAGATGTGTGGCTGGCTCCTTTGAGAGAGCTTAAATGGACAATGACACTCGACACCCCATCCACAATTACGTGCAAGTCCAGGATAGGTTGAAAAGCCGTAAAAGTTTATTGTATTTTTTGTAATCTTTTTTGACGTTCATAAGTGTTTTTTGTAAGCCTAATCTGAATAAATGAATTTTGACTTTGACCTTGACTTAAGTGTGTCGAGCCTTTGCCCATAGACCCGAAAATCCAGAGACTGAAGCTTTTGCGTGGGGCGGTTACTTTGCCGAATCTCTTTGTTCCCATTAATGAGAGACTATCCTCTGGCAATGAATTGTCTTGGCTGACCTGGAAGTCTTTAAATAGGCTTCGGACTGACAGGTCGTAGTAGGCACAATTTAGTCAGATGGGGGTTTCCGGGTGGTCTTGATTTAGACTGTCTTTGTGGAGCGGCCCAAACGATGGTTCACCTTATGCCATGTCCTGCTTGCTCAAGAAGCTATTCTTTGCGGATTATAGACGGCTGCGGATAGTGCTATCGCCGTTGCTGGCTTTTGGGCTTCTACGGTTTAGTTATGTTATTGCTATCAATAAGCTAAGAAGAAGAAGAAACATTTTTGTTCTGCATTTTTTTTAAAACGCAGGATAACTCAAGTATCCGCGGCGGCGGATATTTGAACTTTCTTATTTACTATACTCAATTGCTGCAATACAGAAAAAAACTATGATAACTCACACACACATTAGTTTAGTTAAATTTAAAGATGGGAAGATCTTTATATATCAAATTTTACTTTATTTTTAATCAGTAGCTGTCCATTGTAAGTATGAATCGTAGTAATGAGGGACCTTTACAAGTTTCAGCAAAAATAATCAATATCTTTCATGGAATTACGCGAATTATTACAATGAAAACAGGGCTAGTCTTTTTCAATCCTACGTCTATGTAATATTTGGGCATTAATACTCTACTTTTTGTTTACACCTGCTTACTGATATGGAGGATGCAGATTCAAATCCAGCCATGCACCAATGACTATTCGAATTTTCGAAATTGTATGTACTTATCCGATTCTCTCACGGTAAAGAAAAAAATCGTGAGGAAAACTGTGCACGCTTGAGTAGAGATTCAAAGACTGTGCGTGAAGTTGGCGTATAATGAGCTGTTGATGATGATGACGATAACATACATATAAATCTCTTATCACGATGTATGTTCGTGGTAAGGTATGAACTACTGAACCGTGTTTTAATTAAACTCCGTAAGAATGTATTATTTTGTCTATCTTTGCAAGATCATCTTTTTTTTCACTTATTAAGCTCAATTTTTATCTTATGCTTGCTCCACGGGCAAATGAGGTTTACCTGAGACTTAGACGTATTATATTATGACCTACAATTTTTTATTTAGGCTTTTAATAAACTTTACCACTCCTATTTTTGGTCTTATTTGATCGGACTACAATAACTTTACTTGTATAGTTATTTTAGTAAAAGGTACTATGTAACTAAAAAGATGACTATATGTGTGTACTGTTTTTGAAAATTTTGTTAGTAAGATATATCTTTTCATTTCAATGTTTAAAAGATAAGAATAAAAATACGAATACTTCAGTGAAACATATTAACATTTATTTACAAAATGATGTGCCCACTCTTGAATACTGTACAAATAAAAACTTAAGTAAAACAATAAAGTCGGTGGGACACTAAGTAGAAAATTAAAACACTAATTATAAACCTAAATTAATTGTCCAGGCTCTCACTAGAATTCCTTTTAATTTCTACATAATTAAGAGAAAAGTTAGCTCTTCTGAATCCCTTTGCAAATAAATTAAGTCTCCGTTTCCTATTCGCTTCTGAGTTAGGATTCAACAAAGTACTTAGGACCTTTGAATTATGTACGCTTCTGTAGTGCCCATTTATTTGAGTTGTACTGGACACTTCTGTGGTCGACTCGTCTACTCTCACTTGATCTTCGGTTGTATAATCAAACTTATCTAAATCATTATCTAGCTTAGTCACTAAAGTTCTTGGCTCAAGGTCCTCTATTTCAAAGTTTCCTCTAAAGTTTCTCCTATTTATATCAGTATAAATATTTTCATATACATCAGATTGCCGTATTCTTCTATAATCATCAGGAATTTTAGCATCTTCGTGACTAAATTTAAGTATATCAGGAGGTTTTGTAAACCACGCTGCTTCAGTACTTGATAAAGTAATATCAAAATATGGCAATGAAGTTGTTACTTTAGGGATTGCAGACTGCGTGGTTGTTGGTGGAGGAGTTCTTTCTTCTAGTGGTATAATGCCTGAACTACCTATGTGAAAATCTTCGACTTGGGTTGTAGATAGTAAAAATGGTACTTCTGTTGTACGTGAAGGTACATAGTGCAGAGTTTCTGTAGAACGAGGATTACTATAATAATTGCTTGGTGTCGTACTTGTTAAATTTTCTGTGAAATTATTTGTTTGATTCTCAGCACCAGTTTTCTTTTCTGGGGTATAAACATTAATTTGTACAATCATTTTGGATCCAGAGCGCGAATCTTTTATTTGATCTTGTTTGTTCAAACTCTTCTCTAATTCACTAACTATAAATTTATCCTGTATCACCCGAGGTTTTTTTGGATGGGTTATTACTCTTCGTCTTCCAACATTTGTTGATTTTCTTTTAAAAAGTATCAATGGCTGAGAAGTTGTTAGATATATTTTGTCCACCGGTGTCTTGTGGGTAACAGATTTTTTGCTATCGCTATCTCCATTATTTTTCAATGGGAATAGATTTAGCATAACACTGAATGATTTTGGCTTATTTGAATTAGATACATTTTCGAAGTTTACTTCGCTCGAACTTGTCAAAATATCAGCGTTTTTTAAGTTATCGCACTGAATACCCTGACATTTCTTTTTGTAGCTTGGGATAGGTCTGAACATAGGTATATTTGAGAAATCTTTTCTGCCTCCTAGACCGGGTGTTGGAGAAAACCTTAAGAAACCATCCGCTAAAAGATTAACTTCACCAGGACTTTCTGGTTTATAGTTGTATAACGGGTCAGATTGATGATTTAATTTCATTACATTGTCTTCACTCTCTGATGTTATTTCAGACTCTATTGTCTCTGCACTATTGTAATGAAGCATGCTTGGTTCTACGTACATTCCTGTAAATGCTATATGTTTGCTTGATGGCAATGTGTACATATCGCCAATTTTTGCATTTATTGTCTTTTCGAGATATTTAATCACTTGCTGTATGTTTTTCAGTCTTTGCGCGTTGCGATAACTTTCGATCCAAGTCTTTGATTTGTATGTCTTACTAAATGGTACTGGTGTAGGTGATTTATATTCAAAATAGAACGGTCGGGGACTTGTCCTACGAACATGAGCTGTTTTGAAAGTATTAGAATTTAGCGTAAACTTTGGCTTTGGTGGTTTTAAATAATTTTCTGTATTGGCATGTGGTATATCTAAAGAGGGATCTACATAGCTATTTTCTTGTAAAGCATTTACTAAAAGTGGCATTCGTTCGTAATAATCTTGATCGAATCCAAAGTAGCTTCGGTCGAGGCGGTCCGCGACTGGAGTATCATTTGTCGTGTTTGGAATATTAAATCTTCTGTTTCCACGTCTTTTGCTTTGTACTAAGCTTGATTCTACTGCAATCGCATACTCGTAGATTAGTAGAATTACCTGCAAAAAATGAAAGCAAAGGTGAAATACAACCGCATGTAATTAAATAACAACAAAATTAAAGAATTTCTTCTTATCTAGTAGGTATAGTTTACCCAATGTTAAAACCCAGGACATATTGTCTATCATTGGGAGATGACTTAGATCTAGTTATAGCAATATTGTTTAAAAATTCTCGTATAGCTTTTATAATTTAACCTTTATTACCAATCCAATAGATTTACTACTCAAATTATAGTGACATCAGAGTCAAAATAAAGTAGCTTTTATGAATTAATCTGAATAAATAAAAAAAACAAGATACTGATAATGACAATAATAACTCATTTAAAAGCTTGTTCGAGAGAAACCGAGTCATCTTTTCCTTGTTTACTCTTTATAACGCTAATCTTCAGGATCTCCCATATGTACCCAGTATACTCAGTTGAGCATATGAGCAAACTTAGGAGAATATATAGAAATTATTTATTCTTTCTTCATATTTTTAATCAATTATTATCTGAAAAATAATTGTACTGATATTGATATATTGTGGTTTCCTGTAAAGGGTTCTACATTGTGGCAAGACTACTGGTTTTGTATTCATATTTTATTTCATGGAACAACTGTAGGTGAACTGGAATAACTTAATCAATTAGTATCTGAAAATATTTAGTTATAAATAATGTTTGTAATAATAAGATTCAACGAAAAGGAATTCATAAAATTTTATATTTCAAGAAATTACATTTACAAAAAATTAAAGAAGATCAAATACATTATATTTTATATTCGTATCATAGTCATGGTTGTTTTCATCTGCCTTCCAATCATTGCGATGAATCTCCAAATACGTTGGCCTGCTTTGCGGTAACATTGAGTTGGCATACATTTGCGGAACATAACCTTTTAGGGATTTCCAAAAATCAAACTCATTATCAGTGTTTAAAATTTGCGCTTCCTTTACAGACTCATTTTTAACCGACGATGTTTCATTTTCTAAGCGTTTACCATAATCTTGTTGATAATCATCATCTTGAGAAATTTTATCAACTTCATCATCTATAAGAAGGTTTTCAAACGTCACATTATTTGGTTTCTTTCTTATATTTTGAGAATACGTTTTAGGTTTATGTTCTTTGGGCATCATATTAACTGAACTTATTGTTGAATAGTCATTGTAAGTAGAAGTTGTTGACGATAAGTCTTTGAATGATAACTTCGAATGATTTGTATTATCTAAAGTGGGCAAATAAGGTTCTATTTGCCATTACCCATATGTCTTATTTGTTGACCATGTTTTACTCCTTTGAGTTCATAACGCATTGACTTAGTGAGCTCTTTTGATGTTATTAACTTTTCATTCATTGGTTCTGTACTAGTTACAGCTAAATAATTATGCATATCTAAGTTTATTTTTGTAGAAGTAGTTATTGCTGGAAATGACACTGAATCGTCATCGTCGACGTATTCTTTTTGATTTTGGAAATAAGTATTTTCAAATGTCGCCGAATCTTGGTAGGTATTGGAACTAGTAGTAGCATCAGTAGATATGGTTGTTGTCATGAGTTGTTTATCAAAATAGTTTATTTTATTTCTTTTAGGGGTAATCGGTACTATCGTACTTAATGAAGGTCTAAATACATTTTCAAAAGATGTTGCCGACCTGGTTATTTGATTAGTACTAGTATATTTGCTAGACCTGTCAGTACTTGTTAAACTGCTGCTAGTTCGTCCAGAATAACTATCGTTAATAGTCAACGACATAGGTTGTGTTACTGGTTCTTCAGATTTGAATGTAATAGTAGCTTCAATAAAATTTCTTATTGTTGTGGTATCCCTGTAGATATCCGATCTTGAGATTGTAGAAGCTGGTTCGACAGTTACGGAATTATTGAGTTCTTTGAATGGTTTCATAGTGCTTGATAGTGTATGGTTAGTAGTATTACCAAATATGTTACTAAATTCAGAAAATTGTTTATTTTTGTATAACGTTGAGGCCTTGACTATTAGTGAAGGTGGGTTCATTTTTAATAATTTAGTAGTTGTCATAACTTCTGGTGCCATATTTATATACTTTTGTTGACTTTTATGGCATGGCACTTCATTCACAATTGACTTATGGGTTATAAGGTGCTGTATACTTGCAAATATTTTTTTCAATATCATGCTGAAATGTTTTGGACAGTAACAGCTTATAACACCTTTATTAGCTTGCGTGATGCCATTCTTTATGGAAGCCATTTACTATTTTGAAAATTTTCTTGCTTTGGTATATTAGGATCAGCTTTTGTGTTAGTTACAATTGAGTTTTTTACCACTTTTATTTGATTAGTTTCAGTTTCAGAACTTATTGCAAGCATTGGATTTTTTGAACTCAAACTAACCTTGTTAACATTAATCATCTTTGCTAAGTAATCCATTATTCTTCTATATTCTCTGATTTTCCTATTTTTCGCAAAATACCCAGCATCTCTTACGGGATGCTTGAGCAAAAGAAAAGGGGAAGACTTGTATTCGATTGTAAATACACGCGAAGACGGTCTCCTCATCTTGGGGTTTAGAAAAATGTTGTTTTTGTATGAAAATTCAGTCGTTTCTTTTCCTTCATAAACTGAACTTGTGCTGGAGTTATCTTCTAAGATTTTTTCTAGATACCTATTTTGTTTCAACGCTTTTATTATTATGGGCAGTAATTTTATAGTTGCCCGATCAAAGTTGATTTTACTTTTACTAAATGTTTCCTCAAACGATCCCCAGCTATCATTTATAAGACCGATCCAGGCAGATTTCGCCAGAGGCTGTTGATTTGTATCAAGATTTAATCCATACTCCATGAAGATAATAAAAACAGTCTGAAAAGGAAGAAAACATTTTTTAGTTCAACTAATGATAATGTAAAATTTAACAATGGTACATAAATTTAGTCAAATCTAACATGTAATTATAATTCACGTACATTCATATTGTACTTACCTACCTTGGCAAGGTTATTATTTACATAATAATATTATACTTTGATTATATATATGACTCAATTATACGTTGATAGTGTGTTAAGTAACCTGAGGATTGATGGTACTAATATCGCCATTTTATATTACTTGTGCATTGATCATTTTGCACCAGGTGAGCAATTTATTTTATGGCAGAACAAAAGTACCTACCAAATATTGGCCATTAGTGTCTTGAAATATTTTTCCCATCAGGACGATATTTTTAATGTTGTTATCATTTAAAGATCAACACTTATGAAGAAATCAGGATAGATTAAGTTTTTTAAGGAATCTTTGTAATCATACACTTTGCTCATATGTTTTCATGAAACAAGTATGTTTACACCAAATATAAAAGCATACCATTAACTCTTCAAATGCCCTAAGAAAAATATTAGGTTCAATAAAATACGAGCTGAGAATATTCTAAAATAAGGATTCATAGTAAGCGCCATCTCCGTGAAATTGTTTAACAGTCTTTAGAAACATCAATTGTCTGGGACTACACCTAGCAGTTTTTTTTTCGAATGACTACTGCTTTGGCCGCAGATGGCCTTTACAGCTTCACCGGGCAATTGGCGAGCGCAGACGGCTCTCAGCCTTAAAACACGTAGCAGTAGTTATATGTGCGTTTTATTCTCTACGCAAACCTTAAGTATCAACCAGGTCACCACGACCGTAATATTACAGTAATTTAATTTATCACAATGTTGATCCATAACTAAGAACAAAAATGTTAGTCGTACAATTTTTTTTACAGAACTTTTGGCTCTTTTAAAAAGAAAATACAACTTTATGTATTAATCACAGCTAAATTTATGATGGAAAGCATCATTACTCGTATTGTCTTTATTAATATAAGCATTTATATCTCGTTTTACACTAACTTTGCTTCTTAGAGAAATCGTAAAAATTTTGAAATCGTAATCACATCTATTGATTTGATCTACAGCTATTGATTTTCAAGGTCTCTAATAATATGAACATTTTTAAAGTCCCCAAAGAGCCCAAAGAATGCAATATAAAGATATTAGAGAATCGTTAAATTTTACAATTCATAAATGTCAGCTGAATCGTTGCGATATCAAATGTCTTCATGATTATTGCTGTGATAAATATCGCGATAGCTTGTGCATTATGTTGGCATATTTAACTTTATAGCTCTATAATTGTGTTAAGTTAATTATCGATTTGAAATAACATCAGTGTCTACATCGTTTGTTAATTTCACAATAATTTAGAAATCATTAAGATACTTTTTTAAATGAAATTATAATACTATAGGTACTATAAAAGAACTTAGTAACTTTTTGAGAGTATGGCAAAGAAAGATCTTAAAAATAATATTATTATTTATTGTTACCTTGATGTTAAAGTACTATCAACTAAACAAAATAAATTAATTCAAATAATAAAAACAGAAACTACAAAACGTAAATTATGGTACTATAAAATAAAATAAAAATGACATACATATTAACAAATGGCCTGCGAAACCGTAAGTTTATTCAAAGTCAAAGTCAAAAACATTTATTTCAAATTAGGCTTACAAAAAGCACTTATGAACGTCAAAAAATACAAAAATATAATAAAAACGATTAAAATACTAAACTAAAAATATGAGTTTTGATGCTTTGAAAAAAAAGCGCTTCAGTGGTTTGGCCTGTTGAAAAAGATGTCTATAAATAATATATATGATTAAGGTCCCGATCATTATAAATTAAAATATTATTTTATTTGGGTAAAGTACTTATTTATCGGAGCCCTATTAAAGCTCTTCGCTGTGGTAAAGTAGAGCCTAAGTCCAACAGTGCATCATTACGAAATAAAGCTTAAGTGTTTTTAAAACCGGACATGTAATGCTAAAATACTGCACAATTACGTGTTTTGTGTCAAATGCCATACAAACGACATATTATATGAGACATACTTCCGTTAGCAAAGCTCTAATAAAATAGTTAAAGTTTAAAACCAGGCCGACTGTGCAGAACCTTTTTTAGATTTTGTGGGAAAATATTTTTTTTTATTGCATACAAAAACATTTTCCCGCGAGTTAGAGTGTGTCAAGGGTTTGTTTTTGCATTAGGTAAACGGAGCGACTGTCCAAAACAGATATTGTTTAAGGAAATCAATGAATATTGCTAGTTATTATTCGTTTAGTTTTAGTTCTGTCAACACTACCCTATAATCGTCATTATAAACGAAAGATGTTTAGTCTCTTATACCCAATATTTACCCTACTGCTACCCTAACGAAACACAGAAGTACTAAATTCGCCTATGGGGTGTATACCAAAATATTCGAATAGTCTGTAGTCAATTCAGTGTTAAAAATGTTAGTAAATGTCAGTTTGAACTTACTTGTGGTTTACGGTTTACTTTCAACTTTTGACGACCCATTTGGTGTAGTGGTTGAAATGGTAATAAGACTAGGTTCTCGTTTTTGATCTACGGCAGCCGAGCCGGCAGCACAAATATATTTTGTGTGCGTAGCATGTTTGTTTGTATTGGTTTGGGTGTTTCTATGTATAAAAAAGTATGTATTTACAAAAAATATTATCCTTTGTTAAGTACTCATACTACAAGATTGGAACAAGATAGTGCTGCGTGAACGTCTTTGGATATTTATTTAATTTTTAATTATATACCACAGTTAACCCTAGGTGGGAATTGCACCCTTCATCAAAAGATCAGGGAAACATACCAAAGTGACAATCAACTTTCTAAGCAACGGGCACATACGCAACTGTTTACTAAATAGAATAAAAACAACGGAAACAACAACGTTACATACTTTGACAAGTATGCGCGCAACGCATGTTTGTGTAACAAGGCGCAGGTATCACATTCATGTTCGTAATTTGTCCACATGTGATTTAATTAGATGGTAGACTCGATTCTGAGTCATTAGGTAGTAATAGATGTGTGGGTACCGTGAAAGTTCAGATAGTGATATTCCAGAAGTTTGCTATATCATCGTGGTGCCACTCAGATAATGGAACACCTACTGTCTTGCACGAACTGTCCATCTTCGTGCGGTTCCGGGACCTCTCGATGGCAAATGAAAGACGATCAAAGTGGCTTAATATTGGTCGCATTATTATATTTAGCTTGTGAATCCATATTGAATCGTTTCGAAGAAGAAGAAGAAGTATTACATGAATATGTAACTTTTATTGACATTTATTCTTAGATTAAATCTTCTGTGAATTTACAGAATGAGTGTTTCGCGCGCAATGCTAATGTTAAGAGATATATTAGTGGCGTGACAACACTCTGTAATTGATCAGGGATGGGTTGCGTCGTATCACGGAATCATATTTCTTGGGCAAACAGATGATTCTTGCTATGCCCTAGTTAACCTGAGAAAAATCGCAAAAATTTACTTCTCTTACTGATAAAATAATCTCTGATCTTATCCGTTAAATGAGCCCTGAGCATAGCTCGCTCAATTTTCCAGGACTGGCCTTAATCTATTCAATAATCACTTTGCCTTCTTACTTGTATGCCAGCAAGTAATATTTATTTCGTTTTACTCATCCAACCCGCCTCAATCTAATTCAAAATTACTATTCGTTGAAGTCTTTTGCTAACAATATTTTAATACGATATCAAAGATCTGCAATTTAGTCTGCTATATTTTCAAACGATCTAATAGTAACATTTTATTTATTTAGTTTAATGTTTTATCTAAGCATTTTACACAAGAAAATAAACGCATATTAAATTAAGCGACTGTTTTCTGTCTCATTGTACAGACATAAAAAAAACTGATGCGATTTCTTATGATACTAAAAACTACAAATGTCTCGCTTATCATAATAACATTTGACACGTTCACTTGTGCGTAAAGAGTCATCAATCAATGCAACAAGCTACAGTTCACACGCAGCCTTACATATAAGGGTAAAACAATACAAATTTGATGCTCAAACGTTTAAAACATGCATTCTCTACGTGTGAGGTAGTATGTCTTAAATACATTAACATACATAAACAACGCGAGAACATTGCACGTAAAAACACTTTCTAGAAAAATTGCTTATGTTATGTGCGGTACGTTTGGTCCATAAACCCACTATGATTTATGACGACACAAAGTAGTTACCGTCATATTTTTAGCACACATTAAAGCTCTACAGCTATGGACTGACGATTGGTCGCTGGTGGAGGCAGGATAAGGCAACCGAATGACCGGGACAACTGGCGATAAAATAGGGATACCTATTTCAAGCAGAGGGCTGCGATAAGTGAAAGAGAATATACTCATAGATAAGACTCATGAAGTATCAAAGTTACATTCCTGAGAAGCTATTTTACACCATGATAAGAAAAAAAGCAAGAAAATAGTTTCTGCATTTCGCGCTAAGTATAAAGGTACTTAATTCTCCCAGCACTGCCCTAATCCAAGTTTAAAGTAATTATTAAACATTTAAGACTAAGGGCGATCTGCTATCTTTCGCAGTGTTTTTTCGATCTATCGCAACGCAGATTTTTAAACATTGTCTATGGAACCTAGGTCGGTTAGAATATCAACATTATAGTATTTGTATTTTAAAATAAATTCGCTGGATTAACAAAATCATAGCTTGATATATTAAGATGTAAGAAATAACAACAATAATTTAGCTTCTCAGATTCTTTTTGAAACCACCCAACATTGTGATCTACCTAGTAAAGCAGTAAAAATTTTTTTCGTTTGCCACAAAGTACTCTTTCAGAAAATAGAGGCGCTATCATGTCTTAATGCAAACATTTCATTTTCAACCTATAATTACTCATTGTTTTTTATCACCCAAACGTATCATAAAAGTGTAGCATTGCACTGAAGTTTGAGGTCTTCGTCGCGTGTCTAACGTTTTCACTGAATGAACTATTTACTTTTTTGTCAGAAACAATAAACACCGATGTCGGTTGAGGAATTGATTTCGCCGTACGCCGTTTGTCATTGAACTCGAAATTATGAAAAATACTTAAGACATATGCCAGTTCGACATATAAGGTGTATAAACCTTAGTCATCCACGTGGGCCCAGTGCAATTATCCGACTTCATGCACAACCGTTGAATCTCTTCGCAGGTGTGTGCAGGTTTCGTCACGATGTTTTCCTTCACCGTAAGAGCATCGTATGATGTACATATACTCGTAGTTTCGAAAATTCGGAATCATAATAATACGTGGCGGAATTGGAACCAGCACCCCGATCGGAAGGCAACAGTCCACACCATTGAGCCACCGACGGTCCATAGTAAATTATATCAATTTACTTTTCAAATCTGTCAAACGTGTATTAATACAACATTTATGAACACGCAAAGTTGTTTTCCATTGAACTCTGTATTGTGACGGCAGACAAGAATCCAATTTACACTACCTCTTTTCTTTCCGTGGGTGACTTAAGAAGTGGCTAGGGTAAAAATATTCAGCTGGGAACGAGTACGACCGATCTTACATTACACCTAACCTTATATTTTTACCTTTTATTAATCGGTGGATAATTGGTGTGGACTCTTGTTCCGATCTCTAGGGTGCAGGTTCAAATCCCGCCACGCACCAATGTGTTTTAGAATATTTGATGTATGTACGTTTATCCGACGTTCTTACGGAGAAGAAAAACATCGTCTCTGCGAAGAGATTTAAAGGTTGTGTACCAGAGGGCACTGAAATGTGTTGCGGGCCCTTTAAATGAGAATACCTTTTTTTAAGGACGTCATATCATAATGCTCAAGAGATATCTTTAACATCAGCTGATTCCACAATTGTTGTCCGTGGTAAGAAATTACAATAAATAAATGTACAAATAGGAGGTACACTTCAAATCAGAGAGGCCTCACACTTTCGTGATTTTAGTAAAGAATGATTGGTATTTTCTTTTTTTGTTATCTTAACAATAAATAAATAAAGATTGCAGCAACAACGTAATATTATAGCATTAATGCAGTTATCAGACCGTCTTTTCTTATGTATTACAAATAAAAACTATTTGGTGGTATTAATATCGTTGCTATAAATCCAAAAAGACTTTAAGGACATAATCTGGCAAATTAAAATAGTTTTTAATTAATCAAACTAAAATCAAAACAAGCTATTTGTAAATGTCAACGACAAATTAGTTAAACAACAATGTTAGTCACACACACAGATAAACACTTACAATTACAACTGTGACAGTGACCGCCGTGGAAACAGCGGCGCATGCGCACCCCTGCTTAATTTGTCGCTTCCTTGACAACCTCAGGAACTCTTCGGTCCTCGCATCGATTGTCCGGTATAACCCGAACTGCCTTAGCCGCGAGCTGCTGCCCGTACTCACTGAACCCTCACTTGACATTTTCACATCACTGCATGAGATAACTTGAAATCCAAATATCGAGTTGCAAGTGAGTTTTCGACACGCGCACCGTGTGCGCACGCGCAGGAAAATGCGGTGAATTGTTTGCATGCGCCGGCGGTTGTTTTCCTTTGAGATGCGCTATTTGCGTTCAGTGGTGGGATTAGTGCTTTCTTTAGTTTATCGATGTGGAAGAAAGTTTATTTTACCAAATATATAGGAACCTCTTGATGTAAAGATTTTTTAATATTAATGATTTAATGTACTAGTAGCACGTGAATTCCAAATTTGTGTAAATTGAAGTACTACAACAGTTTTATTTTGACGACCCATTTGGTGTTGCGGTTGAGAGGTCGGCTGCAACACCAAGGGTTCCGGGTTCGATCCCCGTGCAGTACAAACATTTGTGTGCATGAACATGTCTGTTTGTAATAGTCTGGGTGTTTTCTATGTATGATATGTATGTATTTACGAAAAAAAAATGTATTTAAGTATATTTATCCGTTGTTTAGTACCCATAATACAGGCTTCACGCTGAACTTGGGGCTAGATGGCGCTGTGTGAATGTCAGTGGATATTTATTATTTATGATATTACAGAACTAGGAAATAAGTTTACTGTCAGCTACCTTCGATGAGATTCAGCATTAATTGTTTATTGATCTTAATGCTGTACGGGTCTTAAGCATATTAGAGTGTCACCATCCTGCCAACTTTAAGTGATATCTGGTAATAGAATAAAGGAAAGAACCATTTGTTTTCATTTTATCTGAAAAGTTTTATGCTCAACCTTCAGACAAACCATAATCATATTTTGATAAATAATACAATTTTGGATACTTAAGTACTCTTCGGTACTATTTTAGGCTCGTATATAAGTAAAGATGAATACGTGAGTCTCGTTCTAGAATACTGGCCTAACTATACAAAACTGTACTTTGAATCCAATTCCAATACCGTTAAAATTTGTATGTCAAATAATAATTTACTTTTTCGGGAACAGACTCCTGACAAACATTATATTTCCTAATGTCTACGCTTGATGGCATACGAGCGCACATACTTTGATTTTATCGATAACAGCACATCACTACAAAACGTAGTGCGCAGGCGCAGAGCACTGGAGCGTACAGCGAGACTCGCGCACAAGTGCGGCCACTTTGACAGGAGAAACGTGTATTATGTGCGATTTATACAACACAACATAACATTAACGGAACCCCTTAAATTATATAAGAGCACTTACCAAAATAATAAACGTAAAGATTAAGATTTTATTTGTATGACATCATGGTAACAGATTCTTGGTACAATTTGGTGGGAAATAAAATTGTTGTTTGGTACGTTAATGGTCGTTATTACAATGAATCTATTTTAGGTAAAGTATTTATATCCGTGTTATATTATATTACCCGTGTTCATTTTCGATGTTGTTTTCAGGTTCGTGTTTAAGTATTTATTTATTGTAAGATTTTATTACGATACCTATACTCGTAAATATGTAACTATTTATCCGTTTTATAATAAACATTTTAGTGAATGTATAAAATAAGTTTTTTTTATCTAAGGTTATATTTGATCTAGCGGTTGAGACGTCGGCTGCTACACCAACGGCTCCGGGTTCGATCCCCGGGCAGTACAAACATTCGTGTTCATGAACATGCTGTTTGAAATGGTCTGGGTGTTTTCTATGCATAATATGTATTTACAAAAAAAAAATTTGTAGGTTTATCCGTGATTAAGTCACCATATTACAGGCTAAAATGCTCAGTTTGGGGCTAGATGGCGATTTGTGAATGTCTGTAGATATTTATTTATTTATATATATTAATTAATATGCTCTTTTATGGACGGTAACTAATTTCACGGGTTAGTCGTTAGTGTTTTAAAAGTTTTTATTATAACGTTCTGATGAGTTCTTCCATTCATCGAGGTGGTATAGATAGAATGAATCAAACAGATTTGATGAGTAACTGCATATAATTATCATATCACATCAAGCCCACCGTGAAAGACATACGTCACTTTCTATACCAATTAATTCACAACTCACTTTGGATAGATTTATTAATACTACACTGCGTATTTATCATTGTCGATTTTTATATTTGAATTACAAAAATGATATGAAATTATATGTCTCGGTTGAGTACTATCGCTTGAATTACAAATTTAAAGTTTAAAGACTCTGTCTTGTCAATAAAAAACAAAGATTCATAGAAAGCGATGGAAAACGTTGATTTCGTACGTGAAAATATACGTGCGTTTTTAAGCGTATCTTGATAAAGATTTTTTTTTATTGGTTAATTGACAACAGGTACATGTACCGAATTTTTCAACGACATCATTTTGGATTTTGTAAAATCAATTGGTGTCGATACTTATTTTATGTAGATACAAATAAATAAAAGTAAACAGTCCCAATTTAAGTAAAAAACTTGAACTATGTGTTCCAAACAACGGACAAACATACTTATCTCCTTTTTGTAAATATATTCATATTTCCAATACAAATAGACAATATGCTGGTCCACAAATCAGTTTATAGAAATCTACTAACCAGAAATCCATGAAAGTTACTCTAATACAAACACATTCAGGGAAAAGCATTCCACGGATTATTTGATCGTCGCAGGTTAAGCTAAGAAACTGACACCTGGGTACTGCTATCTATATAACGAAAGGTCAGCATTTTTGTACCAGAAAAGGCGAAGTAATATAATTATACTATTGGTTTAAGAGATGGCACTAAGGCCCCTGATCTAAAATTTCGACACCATGTGATTCAAGCCCACGACCCTCGGATCACTAGACCACGGAGGCAGATTCAGTTCGAGAGATCCAGCCTAGTTACACAGAAAACCAAGAAAGCTTACATGTGTAGTCAATTATTTCATAAAAGATACGCCAAGGTTGTCAAGATAACGCTCTTAATAGAGCGTGCTAATAAGGTGTCTCACTCTGTGTGAGAAATTAATTATCAATATACTGATTCGGCGATTAAACTGGGAAAGGCATTGCTGGATGATTGTTATCATGTTCGATTTCAATTTCATCTTTTTTTTAACGGGTTTAGGGTTAACACTCGCTATCAATTTGTTTTTTGAAGAATTTCACATAGTTGTCTTTTAGCAGTGTTGCCACCTTAGCCCTTTTGTGGCTAGATTTATCACTTTTTAGAATAGGTGAACTTCTTTTCCCGAAAAGGACAATCTATCTCTTTTTCACTGTCTTGTAAATATTATTAAGTTTGACTTGCAACAAATACTTTATTGCTTTTTTATCGGTCATGACGTTTCTTTAGACGCTCTAAAAAACGGCTCCTTGACATGACTATTTCAGTATTTTTAGAACAGATATAGATATATATATAAATTTATATATATTTTTCAGATTTTATTTTTATTTTCGTCACAGGTGACCGAAGATCTGGCAGCTACCTTGGCCAAAGAATCAGTCTGGCAATCCAAAGTGGTAACGCTGCCAGTATTTTCGGAACTTTGCCGAAAGGGACTTCTTTTAATTATATTTTTTAGTTTTAATTATTTATTTTTAAGTGTTTCGGGTGTAATATATTTTGTTATAGAACAGATAATCTTTTGATGCTCAATCTTCTCAAAAAGCCCTTTTTCTAAAACTAAGGTGGCAACACTATTCCTTAGCAAATTTGAAAATCTTCAGTATATATTGGGAGTTTATGTTTAATTTACTCTTAATTTCTTAAATTGGAAGATATATTTGTGGATTAATAAAAGTACTTCCAAACAGATTAGAGAGTAGAGTCACTACTAAGAATAACACAAACTATTTATCTTTTTAATAAAATCACTCGTTAATTGTTTTATAATATAAGACAACCTTTTTTTCATTAAAAATAGGTGTTTTGCTTAGGCGATTGAAGATTAAATTAGTAGCCGAAGATTTGCAAGTAAAAGTGACCCCATACTTTGGTCGCTTGATCGATAACTGTCTAAGCAGAAGAGTCCTGGAGTAGAGATAAATCTATAATTTACCAAAAGCCAAGTGTTGAGGCTGGTCGTTGCAGCAGTGAGTTTTAGCGTATTGATAATTCTACTACATGCACGGCAAACCTTCAAGTAATCGAATCAGGAAAATGGCATTAGATATTTGACACAAAACGTAGAAGACCTACAGCCTAGTAAGAGTGGACTAAATAGGAAAAGAAGCTATAAGAGTTTGATAGCATTTCTTAATGTTTTCTCTCCTTCTGTTGCAAATTTATAGTTTTCTTTTGATAATTTGTTTGTTTGATCATGTTTATAACTTTGACAACCCATTTGGTGTAGTGGTTGAGACGTCAGCAGCTACACCAAGGGTTCTGGGTGCAACCCCCGGACAGTACAAACATTTGTGTGCATGAACATGACTGTTTGTAATGGTCTGGGTGTTTTCTATGTATAATATGTATATATTTACAAAAAAAGTTTATTTAAGTATGTTTATCTGTTGTTTAGTACCCATAATACAGGCCTCACGCTTAACTTGGGGTTAGATGGCGCTGAGTGAATGTCAGTGGATAATTTTTTGTTTTTTTTCTGTCAACCCTGTTTTGTTAGCTAAGCGTGACCACATTGACGATCACGGTCGCCAATTTATTATCAACTTTGATTAATAGCACCGCAGGAATGTGCACTCGCCTCTTCCTACAAAGAAAGCGAGAATTATGATAAACGCAACTTATGTTGTGGTTGGGAGAGATGTGGCTATTATAATATAGTTTCACCCATGAATACTGATAGACGTGGTCTAGCGCTCAAAGATAATGTTAAGCTGGAGACTTAAAGTTAAGTGTTTTCGTCTTTCAAACATACTTGTACATATTGGTTGGTTACTTTGGTTTGACGACCCATCTAGTGTAATGGTTGAGACGTCGGCTTTTACACCAAGGGTTCCGGGTTCGATCCCCAAGCAGTGTAAACATTTGTGTGCATGAACATGTCTATTTGTATTGTCTGGGTGTTTTCTATGTATAATATGTATGTTTTGATAAAAAAAATCAGTATGTATATCCGTTGTTTATAACCCATGCTACAGGCTTTACGCTTAACTTGGGGCTGGATGGCGCGGTGTGAATGTCAGTGGATATTTATTATTATTAACCGGCTTCAAAAAAGGACGTTCTCATTATGTTTTCTAATTTTATGCCCCCATAACTGAAAAGTTGAGAGTGATGTTCAAATGCAAAATGGAGATGTCTTTATTTATAGCAGTGGTAAATCATAAAATATTTTAACTTGTTAATTGTCTTATTTAAATTTGTAAATAAGGGGGTCGTGGGGTGTGACGGAGAGAGCGCATAGTGAAATTGACTGGATATTCTTGGAAATAAAACACAATTAATTATTTTCACAATTTTTATTAAAAATATTCTTACAACCTTAATTCAATATTAGTCAAAGGCAGTGTCGATTCACATTTTTTTTGAGTATTTTATAATATTTAAGTTACTCATATATATACACGAATATCACTAGAACCGTGGTAACTCAATACCGATATATACGTATTATAATATACATACATACCACAGATCAAAATAAAACAGAAGTAACATGTAGTTGATGTAAATGCAGACATTTCGGTTAAGAAATGCATTTAATCATTTCTTTTATTTCAAACTCATTTCAAATTGTACACTTCATATTGTTTGCAAAGTATAATGCATAAGCTACTTCTGTTTATATCCAACTCTGTGATATTTGCTATTTCGTTAATACGAACTTAATAACAAAATGTTGCGACTTTAGAGCTCAGCTCATTTTGGTATCACAATTATGGCATCTTTGTAAAATGTACACTTAAACACTAGAAGACGAAAGGCACCAGTGGTCTATCGTAGAAGTAACCCTGGTCTTCGATGAAGGGCTTTCGTGTCGTGAAGGGGGCGCGCGTTGTTGACGGATGTATGTATACTGGCGGTCTGGTAGGGGGAGCTGTGTATACCGGGGGTCTGGTAGGGGGAGCTGTATATACTGGCGGTCTAGTAGGTGGTGCTGTGTATACTGGTGGTCTAGTAGGAGGAGCGGTGTATACTGGGGGAGGGCTGTATACAGGTAACTTTGTTGGATACGGGAAGGGGTTCGACGGCTGTGGGTAGAAGTAGCCTGGTGTTGACGGTGGAGAGGGAGGTCTAGTGGGGGGTGGAGTGGGAGGTCGTGTTGGTGGTGGTGGGGGAGGTGGCCGTCTGGTAGTGCTTGGGGGGAGGTAAGTTGGTGGTGGTGTTCTTGGGGGTGGTGGCCTCGTTGGCGGAGGAGGAGGAGGTGGAGGTCGCCTTGTGGTTGAAGGGGGTAAGTAAGTTGGGGGTGGGGTTCTTGGTGGTGGTGGTCTAGTTGGCGGGGGAGGAGGTGGTGGTGGACGTCTCGTGGTTGATGGAGGTAAGTATGTTGGGGGAGGAGTTCTTGGAGGTGGTGGTCTAGTTGGTGGAGGTGGTGGTGGTGGCGGTCTTCTTGTGGTTGAAGGAGGCAAATAAGTTGGGGGAGGGGTACGTGGTGGCGGTGGTCTAGTTGGGGGAGGTGGTGGTGGAGGTCGTCTTGTGGTTGAAGGGGGTAAGTAAGTTGGGGGTGGAGTTCTTGGTGGTGGTGGTCTAGTTGGCGGGGGAGGAGGTGGTGGCCGTCTTGTGGTCGTTGGTGGCAAATATGTCGGCGGAGGTGTTCTGGTTGGGGGAGGTCTGGTTGGTGGAGGTGGTGGTGGTGGTGGTCGCCTTGTTGTTGAAGGGGGTAAGTATGTTGGGGGTGGAGTTCTTGGGGGTGGAGGCCTGGTCGGTGGGGGAGGAGGAGGTGGAGGCCTTCTTGTCGTTGATGGAGGCAAATAAGTAGGCGGAGGGGTAGGAGGCGGTGGAGGCCTAGTAGCTGGTGGCCTTCGGGTTGTGGGAACGTAAATCACTTCAGGCGAATTAGGTTTCGGCGTTATATCAGGGTATGTAAACGGAACTTTGGGTACCGGGTAAGTGTAACCAGTTGTTCTATATGTTGGTATTATTGTACTATAAGTTGGCGGTCTTGTAGTTCGAG
The DNA here is from genome assembly GCA_019425675.1 of Leucinodes orbonalis. Lineage (NCBI taxonomy): Eukaryota > Metazoa > Arthropoda > Insecta > Lepidoptera > Crambidae > Leucinodes > Leucinodes orbonalis. Next base: position 4,277 of record PQWD01003919.1, on the reverse strand, counting down.
GTGGAGGAGGTCTAGTCGGTGGTGGGGGTGGTCTGGTTGGTGGTGGGGGTGGTGGTGGTGGTGGTCTAGTTGGTGGTGGAGGGGGAGGCGGTGGTCTCGTTGGAGGTGGGGGAGGTCTTGTCGGCGGAGGCGGTGGGGGAGGAGGCCTTCTAGTTGTGGAAGGGGGTAAATATGTTGGTGGTGGGAAAGTCCTTGCAGTCGTTGGAGGGGGAGGCAATCTGGTTGTTGGATATGTGAACGGTACCTTAGGGGTAGGATAACTGTACCCTGTTGTTCTAAAATTGTCAATTATCGTTGAATAAGTTGGAGGTAGTGGTGGCCTAGTTGGTGGAGGGGGAGGAGGCCTAGTTGGTGGGGGAGGAGGTGGTCTAGTTGGTGGGGGAGGAGGTGGTCTAGTAGGTGGTGGTGGTGGTGGTGGCGGAGGCCGTCTTGTTGTAGGAGGTGGGGGAGGTCTTGTAGGGAATGGTACTCTTGGTGTTGTGTATACATACCCACTTGTTGGAGGAGGGGGTGGCCTAGTTGGTGGGGGAGGTGGAGGTCTAGTTGGTGGTGGTGGTGGTGGCCTAGTTGGCGGTGGTGGAGGAGGTCTTGTAGGAGGTGGCGGCGGCGGTCTTCTTGTAGTCGTCGGCAACGGGAACGGAACTCGCGGCGTTTCGTATACGTATCCTGTGGTTTTCGGGATCACGGGAGGCGGAGGAGGCCTTGTAGGTGGCGGTGGAGGAGGTCTTGTAGGTGGTGGAGGAGGAGGCCTTGTAGGCGGTGGTGGGGGAGGCCTTGTTACTACCGGGGGAGGCCTAGTCACAATCGGCGGCGGATAGTAGACCTCCTTTGTGACCGTCTGCTGCGGGTAAGACGGCGGTGAGTTAGGCCTTGGCGGCGGTGGGAAAGGTATCGCAGGCTTCGGGTAGAAGTAGCCATCTTCGTCCAAGTCCGCTTTGATGGGTTCGCCTAGTACTCCATAGTTCTGGTTGGAGTATGACGGGATGGCGCGCGACTGGCGCTCGGCGCGGCAGGTGCTGAACACCGCCAATAGTACAACTGCTATGTGCAGTGACAGCCTCTGGAAAGACGAAAAGTTCAATATTAAAACACATACTAGGTGATAGACTAGGTACTAATTCCGTGGTGTATAGTGCGTTCAGCGTTGGCTTAGATCGCTAACCAAACAGGCAAAAATGACAATTCCATCAAAAACATTTCATGGAAAACGTTGCCAAGACAAAGTTTGCACTATCAAAAAGATATCAGATCAGATCTCATGTAGAGACAAGCTTCTGAATCATCACGAGCTATTGCTAGCGACCCTTTTTAAAGTATTTTTAACATGTCATGACATGAATACCAGAGATTTGGGTATATTTCCAATATCAATCATAAATTACTAGTAAACACCTTTAAGTTATTATAATTTAAAATTCTAAATAGTTTAAGCGCCAAGGATTATTCGTATGTTGTAATCTTTACTGACGCCTTTTAATCAAACCTAAAATGTGAAGTAGTTTTGACCTTAAAGGTCAATATCATGAGCTCCTGTTTTATATTCTATTGAGTAACAGATACATTATCAGTTTAGCTTCTGGACGGCTAGGCTTAATAATTTGTAAGCTTTTTGTTAATTGATCATAAATAATTTGTAAACAGTATATAATTGATCATCCGTAGAGAACTAGGGTGCCGACATAGCCCAGAGGATTAGCAAGTTGAAGTGGCAGTGGCAGGCACATTAGTGCGTAGAACCGATGCCGATGGCGGAAAGGTTCTCGAGTGGCGTCCACGTAACGGAAAAGCGAAGCGTAGGCCGACCCCCAACCAGATGGACGGATGATCTGGTTAAGTGCGGGTCAGTTGGATGTCAACTGCAAGGATCGGTCCGCTTGAAATCATTAGGGGAGCCTTCGTCAGCAGTGACATAATGGGCTGTAATGATGATAATGATGATGATATGATGATGATGATGATGATGATGATGATGATATAATTGAAAAGCATTGCTATATAGAGAATCGTAATTTTATGAAATAACTTTAACTAATATCTTAAATAACTTGAAATTTAGGACGTTTTATGTCAATTGAAAGGAATTTAAATAAAATGCTGATCATAGGAGAAAATATTAAGAACCTTTACGAAGTAAAGACTTTCCTTAACATCGTAACGTTTAATTTACAGAAAAATACTAGATTTCTTTCTATTCTTTCTAATAAGCTGTTCCAAACTGACTGATACAGCAGTCACAATAAGTGACAGTGATATATAGGTCAAGGCCATACTCGTAATATTTGGGTAAAGTTATAAAGCTCATCATTAATTATTTAAAAATAGCAGTATGTAAATATACAACCTCTAGGCAAATTCATAGGTATATTTACAATATCACAAGCACAATGCTAATTGGATGCTTATTGTAAATTATTAGTTCCAAACTTGATATACTATCGAGTAAACATTTTACAGTTTATAAACATTTGACATAGTAAGCAACATAATAGCATTTGTCAACAAACACAGGATACGTGGGATGTTATACCATTCCTTTTGAAGAGTAATGTAACAAATAAATCGAGTTTTAATCCGTATTGCATATTTAAATGCTAAGACTAGGTTATGGTCCACGAACCTGGCGAGTTTAAGTGAAATCTTTCAAAACAACCTGCCGAAATTCGTTATTAGAATTTTGGCAGGTTGTTTTAGCATTACCAGTAAGACTAGTATATACTATTCAGAGGGACCCGTATGAGCTGAAAAGAAGAGAATCAGCCATAAAGGGAACTTAGTGTAGCTGTGAAGTTAATGATACGTAGCATTACTGTTTGAAATAGTGAAAAAAAATATTTCAGCATAAGATTAGCAAAGTAACCATGTCACACATAAAACATAGGAGTAGGTAACACCTCATGAAATATTGTCGGCAAAATTACAAACCGTAGATACACTTGTAGGTACTGTAAGCAAATGATAGGCGTTTCATAAAGAAGGTTCTTGTTACTATGTGTATAAAATAATAATAATTATGTAATTGTGAATAAGTGCATTTTTCGTAATAAATACACATATTCTGATAGACAACCCAAATAGTTATCGTTAGATGTAAGCTTGGATAATATTCGATTACATTATTCGATACCATTATTTTAATGCTAGAAGGCGACCTCCAATCTCAGAGGTTTTGGACTGTAAGCCACTATTTCAATTTAGCTTTGCTGTCTTCTTGTGTTGTTCACTATTTTGTTTGAGTGCAATATATTCATAAGTTAGCTTGAATTCTAATTATTCAAATTATTATTTATACCTAATATCTGATTCATACTGTATTTTATTTAGACATCACCACAATAATTTCAAACGAATTTACTTTCTCTAACTGACCAAGCAAACATAGGATTACATCTTAAGAACTTTAGTTAAAGAGAAAGTTTATTTATGGTGTAATTCATCAATACTTCATTATCACGAGGGCACGAGCCTACCCGTACAGGCCTTAGTCGTCCACGCGGCCCAGTACTGATTTAAATAACACGCACAACCTTTAAATTTCTTCATATGCGTACGCAGGTTTTTTTCACGATGTTTCCTTCACCGTTAAGAGCGTTGGATAAAAAGTATATAATTTCGAAAAAGACATTGGTCGTAGCGCAATTTGAACCTGCACCCTTCAGATCGAAAGACAACAGTCCACAGTAATGAGGCACCACGCTCCTGTGTGTAATTACGAGCAAAATAAAGTAGAGTAAATTTATATCGTTGAAGATTTTCGTAGTGTTTTCAACATTGAATACATTTGACGGCCCATTTGTGCATGATGAAAACCCATGGCTCTGGGTTCGATCCAAAAAAATGTACAAACATTTTGTGCATGAACATTCTGTTTGCGTTAATCTGGGTTTTCTGTATAATTACAAAAATGTACAAACACATTCATGAACAAAAAAATGTACAACATTTTTGTGCATGAACAAAAAATGTAAAATATTTGTGCATGAAATGTCTGTTTGCGTAATCTGGTGTTTCTATGTATAATTACAAAAAAGTATATATGTTATCCGTTGATTAGTACCATACCACAGCTTCACACTTGACTTGGGGATAGATGGCGCTGTGTGAATGTCTGTGGATATTTATTATTTTTATTATAAACGAGCGGAGCCGGGTAGTCGCCAGTGATATGAAATGCCACTATAATGCTACTGGTTTAAAATACAACCTCATGTGAACATAAAACGAAGGTGATAAATCCACAAAATATAAACACTAAAATGTTTAATGGACTGAAAACGTAA
>PQWD01003918.1:0-10938 GCA_019425675.1 Leucinodes orbonalis | reverse complement strand
AACAACGGATAAACATATTTTATATATATATTTTGTAAATACAAACATATTATACATAGACACGCCCAGAACCATATAAACAGCTGAAACAGCCAGTTCATGCACAGAATGTTGTACTGTCCGGGGATCGAACCCGGAATCCTTAATCAACCATGACACCACACGGTCAGCGTACACATAGATATTATTAATTATCTGGATAAAGTTAGGTAGCTTCTTATTTTTTCTTACGGGACGGCAAACGAGCACACGATTATTTATTGTATTTAATTACATTCCACATGTACACTGATGCTATTAACCTAATGTCAAGCGATACCACTACCATGCAAGCTGATCACTTTGTAGAACAACGAGTTTGTGATGACCATTAAAAGTGACAAGAAAAGTGTAAATAGTATATTAAAGCTATTTCCAATGTAAATGTTTAATTAGTAACATGTATTACCTATTTAAAACCTTATGTAAACTCTCTTCAAGCCTAACCTGTCTTTCGTGCACAACACGTCGGTAGCCCGTAGTCCGCGCTGTCGCGCATGCGAGGTGCAGGAGCATCTTCGCTCGTCATTTGTTCCGTAATCTGGGGCACGGCAGTGCCCCCGCCAAGTCGAGCGCGAAGCAAACACTGCCGTACCATCCTTTACAGGATCCATTTCGCCGCATTTTCAGGCCCCGATTTGAGAACCTTTGGATAACACCAGAGCGCTGAAATTTCGTCATCTAGTAAGATATAATAACTTACTTTAAATCCAAAATTTCAAGTCTGTAGGTCATTTAGTTCCGACGTTAAGCGAAAGCAAAGTTTCGCATTTTCGACAGACACTCACTCACGATCATCAAAATAGAACTAGTACTTCCCATTAACTCAGAAAGCTGAAATTCGGTACAGAGTTAGGGTTTAATGGCTACATAAAGGGAAAACTATGAAAACTTCGAAAATCGAAGATCTGGAGTACCTGGTGACCCTGCTTAGATAACAAAAGAGCCCAGCCAAACTATAAGAGATTGACATACCGCCTTTAAACAATATATTTAACATGGTGGGCCGCTTCATCCGATGTCAAAAATCGGGGGGCACGGTAGTGCCCCCGCCAAGTCGAGCGCGCTAGACCAATACAAACAGACATGTTGGTGCACACAAATATTTGTAGGTACTGCCCGGGGATCGAACCCGGAACCCTTGGTGTAGTAGCCGACGTTTCAACCATTACACCCAATGGGTCGTCTAATATTCCTTTCAAGTTTCTACAAAAAGAAGTAAAATCCCACCAAAAACATTCTGTAAAAAATCTAGCCAAGTCTCGATGGAGCTGCTTGATTATCTCTAAAAAGTAATGAAATCAAGACAAAGACGTGCCAAGTCTAAGGTTCCTTACTGCAATTAATTAATTATTATGGTTAATGTTGTGTGACTTGGCCGTTGAACATTCTTTATACGTTAGTGGCTTTATCAAGCCTACAATCGATGGCTATTGAATCACCGTTTTCCAAGTGGCAAATTTGTACCGTCAATGGGTAGCGGTTCTGGCGACAGATTGGTGCAATGGTGTCATGAAGCACCTAGTTTTGTATCCTTGTGTACTCTTCAACGGCCAAGTCACACAACATCAACCATAATAATTAATTAATTGCAGTAAGGAACCTTAGACTTGGCACGTCTTTGTCTTGATTTCATTACTTTTTAGAGATAATCAAGCAGCTCCATCGATACTTGGCTAGATTTTTTACAGAATGTTTTTGGTGGGATTTTATTTTTGTGTTAAGATAGTTCTTTTGATATGAGACATCGATAATTCGATACCCATTGACACGCGTAAATACAAAAAAGCAAGGAGAGAGTTGCCAACCTTAAAAAAAAGAAAATGTAGAGAGAGGGTAAATGTGTTTGGGAACCCCGGTAACCGAACCCACTCCAAAAAACAGCAGACCTTTACGTCGGTGAGGCCGTGGCAAAATCCAGCTAAGCTGATCCAATATTGCCGAAGCATGACCATCCCACAGTTAAATTAGGTGAAGCTGTGAAACCGCGGTCAACAAAATAAAGCTCCCTCGGACTGGAAAAGAAAGATATAAAAGCGAGGTGCAGTCAAAAGAGCAGCGCGTCCCGCGGACCGCGAGGGCGAGGGCGGTTTTATAAATCACGCCACTTTATCGTCTTACATTTTTATGATATTTCGTCACAAACAAAGGGCGCGCATTTGTCCCGCGTATCTCGCGTCCGCCGCGCACAATGTTAGCGAATTAAATGATAATTTCAAATTGGAGTAAGACGGCACGTCTATATAAATTGTTTGAGATACAACGCCAAGTCTCGCCCTGAGTAATGGCTGCTATTGTGAGCACCTCGCCTGCTGCTCAATGGACTTTACCGTAGTTAACGAGTTTATTGAATCTATATTCATTGCTCATTTGTTTAGTATAATAAAAGCATTAGGTGTGGTATTCCAGCCGAAACTAGGACATATCTAGGCGAGTATGAAATGCTTCGAGTCGGGTTTGAACTTCGATCAAAAATTAAAGTTACCTGTAAGCCAGTGGTCTTGTTCTGAACGTTGTTCACTTACGTGAAATTCTAATAAATCAAATCTTATATATGCTCAAATAAGGTTCAAATCCCGACAAGTACCGACGCCTTTTAAAATTTTCGAAATCATATGTATGTTTATGTGACGCTCTTATAGTGAAGGAAAACATCGCAAGGAAACCTGCGCCTGAAGAGATTCAAAGGATGTGCGTGAAGTCGGCTAATCAGCTATGGGCCCGCGTGGACGACTAAGGGCTTTACACTCGTAGGCTCGTGCCCCTCGGTGGGTACGTGTAATGAGCTGATGATGATGATGATGCTCAAATGCGCAGAACGAGAACTCGTCCCTTCAAACTTTCTGACATTCTACTGCTGAATATGTCTCTCCATTTTTGTGTCAGATACCCCAGTTCCCCGTTTTTCTTATCCAGCCTTAGCCTTTCGCAAGTCGTCAGTCCAGCGAGCCGGAGGTCGTCCTACGCTACGCTTGTTCTGAAGCTCTAGTGCTGCAGCAGTCATCGGTTCTACGACATACGTGACCACTCCACTGTCACTTTAACTTGCTCATCCGGTGGGCTGTGTCGGGAACTTTAGTTCTTGTTTAAAAGGCCGGCAAAGCATCTTGTAGCTCCTTTGGTGTTGCAAATGTCCATGGGCGGCAGTATTCATTGCCCATCTGGTGTTCTGTCACCTCGTTTCCTATAAAGAATACCTTAGGGTCTGCACCGCACACGAAGCGATGGAATCTTTACCATAAATATAAAACAAGTAATGTTGATTTATTTTTAACGATAACGATAACGTGCCGATGCAAATAAAAAGTAACCTGATCGCTTTGCGAGTGCTCAACTGCAATATCATTAAATCTCGAGCAGTTCATCCGATGGACGTTGTTTTAATTTCGCTCCCATTAAAATGAAATGGTGTATCAAATTAAGAAATAAAATTAAAGTACCACGTGCGGGCCGGGGCTGCCTTCGGCCTCACTTGTTTCATGGAATTACACACTTCAACCATATAAAATAAATAACATGTGTGCAAATTATATTTTCTGCATACAATCCAGCAAATCACATTCTAAAGCTGCACTCACAAAACTCAAACTACTAATATTTTTACTAAAAAAGAAACATTAATGTATATTTTTATGACTATGACATCAGCATCATCATCATATTTTCGTCCTAATATGACCGCTGGTAAGGCCTCCCCTAATGATTTCCACGCGGACCGATCCTTAACAGTCGACATCCATCGCACTCCGTAAATATCGAGTTTCTTATCGACTCTTGGACCGGTGATAGATAAATAATAAGTCATTGACGATATATATAAGATCTACAAAGTCATTAATGGTAGTAATAAGTCACATCGGAGACCGTAAATTAGTTGATATATATATCTCTCCAGGGTTGGTTGCATTGATTCATCATCATCAGCTCATTAAACGTCCCCACCGAGGGGCACGAGCCTACCCGTATAGGGTGATTAGGCCTTAGTCGTCCACGCGGGCCCAGTGCGGATTGGACGATTTCACACACAACCTTCGAATCTCTTCGCAGGCGTGCATGAAGGTTTCCTCACGATGTTTTCCTTCACCGTAAGAGCGTCGGATAACGTACATATATTTTTCAAAATTCGAAAACATATTGGTACGTGTCGGGATTTGAACCTCAGCCCTCTTGGTAGGAAGGCGACAGTCCACACCATTGACTAATATGTTGCATTGATTATTAAGCTCAAAAAGTATATTCGAACAGTATCTTACTCACTGGCATCGAAGGTAATCACAGTACGCGCCCATTTTCAATACATCCATTCTGTGATTGGTGAAGTTTAAAATCCGTAATCGTAACATTAACAAGGCGTGCGCCCGGCGCTGCTCGCATTTAAATGAAATCGACTTAAAAAACGTCCAATATAAGTTAGCGGGCGCCCGAAGTCAACAATTCGAGCTGATAGTTAAACATCATGTAGCAACGTAAATTCGTAGATTGTTTACAGCGTAAACGATACTTACACAAAGCTCTTACTGATTAACTACATTTAGACGTTAAAGAAAATCCAAATAAAGTAAACAGGTTGTTATGATTTTGTTAGTTGGTAAGTTTAAAATAAATTATGTCCCTTCTTCTTCTATTTTTTTTTCTATGATGTGACTTCTTTCTCATTAAATGTATTCGAAACGACAAAAAAGAAGTTCAAACACTATAATTAGCTAATTGCTAAATAAATCAAAACACTATTATTTCTACAAATGCTGTGTACCGCATAGCCTTTGATCGCCGTGTGCAAGTAGTGTGGCGTACGAGGAGGAGGGAGTGGGGGAGCAGGTCACCGGGCGACAGGTGAGCGCAATAAATACCGAAGGCAATATAAGTTGGCGTTGCAGGCGCCGGCCGCACCGCGCAACTTGCACTAAGACGCTTACCCGGACTAGAGTTACCAAAAAAATTCAAATAACCGGAAAATAACCTGATTTCAATAAATAAAACACATAAAAAATATCCACTGACGCTTCCATCTAGCCCCGTAGTAATCGAGGAGCTTGTAGTTGGGGTACTAAACAACTGAAAAACATACTTATAGACAACATACAACAATTACAAACAGACATGTTCATGTACACAAATGTTTGTACTGCCCGGGGATCAAACCTGGAACCCTTGGTGTAGTAGCCGACGTCTCGACCATTACACCAAATTGGTCATCTTTCAATTCAATGGAAAAGTCCTGAGATTTTATACAGTACCTACGAGGATAATCTCCCAAAAATGTTTACTTGGATAAAGATTTCCTATAGAAAAACTACAATTGTTACAAAACTGACAGTTGCCTTCCGATCTGGAATGTGCCGGTTCAAATCTCGGTCCGTACCAATGTTCTTCTTCTTCCTTTGCCTTTTCCCTCTTCACTTAGGGTCGGCTCTTCTAATTTTAGTGCGCCATGACATTCTGTCTAGGGTTGTCGGGTCCGGTAGATCTTCTTTTTGTACGAGACAAGTCATACTGGTGTACCAAGTGTATGGAGGCCGTCCTCTGCCTCTCTTTTTCTCCGGCAGGTTCATGACCGTCTTCACAACGTAGGCATCATCTCGCCTCATTACGTGACCATACCAACTGAGACGCCTTTCTTTAAGCTTCTCGGCTATAGGGGCCACCTTAACACTGCCCCGGACATACTCGTTTCGTACTTTATCCCGTCTTGTGACCCCTCCTGACCATCTCAGCATTTTCATTCCGTGGTATGAAGCTTTTGCACATGCGTTTCTTTTACTGGCCAACACTCGGCTCCGTATAATACGGTACGTATCAATGTATTTTCGAAATTATATGTACGTTTATCCGACGCTCTTACGGTTAAGGAAATCATCGTGCGGAAATCAGCGCATCCTTCGATGAGATTCAAAGGATGTGCATGAAGTCGTCCAATCCGCACTGTGCCCGCGTGGACCACTAAGACCTATACGCCCTATACGGTAGACTCGCTCCCCTCAGTAGGAACATCATAATGGGCTGATGATGATGATGTTACAAAAAGAGATCTTGTTCTTCGTTGTTTCATGGTGTTTGTGAAATCCTGAGATATCACGCGGATATGGTGGCCCTAACCGGGACTTAACGGGCAATAATATCACAAGTAGACACGGCTAGCAGCCGAGCTGTGTATGCTAAGTTTGATGTGGCTCTGAAGGGGCAAGTTCAGGTGCAAAACTGACCTCTACTCCCAACTCAAGTTAGTCTTGTTATAGTCTAAACACAGCCTGAAATACCCATAGCAAACAGGGTGTAAAAAACCAACGGACGCTTCACTACGAATCCAAGCATAGATCGTAGAAACTATCGTAGTCCAGGGGGTTACCGCCATCTCTTAAAACAGTATTACCATAATGATACGTCAGCATTTTTGTACCAGAAAAGGCGAAGTAATGTTATTGTAACACTGTTTTAAGAGATGGCAGTAAGCCCCCGTATTATAGTTTCTATGATCGAACGCTTAGCCGTTTAAAACTAATGCACACGTACTAGGCTAGGTTTTTAATTTGTGCTGGATTGGCTCTTTCACGTAGTCGGGCACAATGAGTACATAATGAATTGATTATTCTTAATTATTTAAAATTTTAATGTTTAGTTAGTTTTTCTGGTTTGGTATTATAACATTTTCTTTAGACCTCAAATATTGTTTCTGAGCCAAACTGGTTATCCCGAAGGATCATTAGCTGTTATGTTTTAATTAGGCTCGCGTGTAATTGGTGTAGGAGGGCTAATGAGTTGGTTACATAATTTAACGTTCCCTTAATGAGGACATCTCTAACGCACTTATGCGGGTTCAAGTATCTAGGTTGAATAATGTCTTGGTTACAGCAAATCTTTGAAGTAAATATAATAAGATTAAACCATATCATTGTTAAGTATTACCATGTAATTTTTACAATGACATATTGATATTACGTGCATTGGCCCTCGGTTCTTGGCAGTATGTGCCACAATTCCTTCAACTTAGTAACCCTTCAGACTTTTAGTGTTTGCTTACGTATGTTATTATTAGGAGACGCTTGCGCCATGGTTAATAACGTACAAATTTACATAATTTTGAACCTAAAAATAGAAACATTTATATTCGTACAAAAAACACTCAAACAAATACAAACAGACATGTTCTAGTACCTATAATTGTTTGTATTCCGGGATTGAACTCGGATCCTTTCTTTGTTAATACCTCCATACCACATACGTCGTCAAATGATGATAGATGAACGATCGATTGCTTTCTAAATCAACACCAGACCAAGATACACCTTATTATGGTCATTTCCCTATTTGGGCATTTCCCTATTTCCTTTCTTTAATCTGGGAACATTGGCTAACATTTTTGCTTCAAGCCTCTTTCCGTATTTGGCGCAAATCCCGGCGCGTCCCGTGGGACTTGTTAGTGGCGGCGATACCCTCGACCCCACACCACCAACGCCGCGCACCGAAACCCTGTCTCTAAAAAACTAATATTTTACATCCATTATTTCATGTGGACTGCAAGCCGGCAGCTCCCGCGGGCTTAGTGACGATAACAAGCCTCCTGTAGCGTGTAGCTAGATTAAAACGTTTGTGTTCGTGTTGAGACACACATTTTGAGGGTTCCGTAGCCGAATAGCAAAAAAGGGAGGTTTTATAGATTCGTAATGTCTGTCTGCCCGTCCGAATGTCACACTCTTTTTTCTCTGAAACTATTAGCAATACACTGTTAAACTTTGCAAGTATGTAATCTGTGAACCGCTATAAGAATACCGCTATGGGGTTCTCCACAGATATCTCAATACGGGTTCCCTATACATTGAATTGAAAACTAAAACTATATTTACTTCAAACCCTCACGTGTGCGGTATTAATGTGTAGGTCTGAAAATAATACTGAGGTTTCTAATATCGTTTAGATTTCAAATTAAAAACATTGTTCAACAGACGCTTTCAAATTGGGAAAACGTGCCCCCCCCCACTCAATTCTAAAAGGAATAAAATTGAAAATATATGATGTGCATTACCACGAAATCTTACAACGACATTTGCCTAATAGTTGACGATTAATCTGACTGCAAGTGTATATTTTGATATGGTAACGGCAAACTGTATTATATTTTAATTTTCCTTACACCTCAAATTAGGCAAAATAAGTGACGTGAATGTGCCTTGTGCAATTCGACTATGAAACACGTGTATCATTAATTAATCAAATTAAGATATATTAAATCATAATATTCATATTATATATGTACTATCTGTATTATATATGTACTATCTGTACATATATAATACTGTTGCCGTCCGATCTGGTGCAGGTTTAAATCCCGCCACATACCAATGTGATTTCGAATTTTCGAAATTATATGTACGTTTATCCGACGCTCTTGCGGGGAAGGATAACATCGTGAGGAAACCTGCGCACACCTGCGAAGAGATTCAAAGGTTGTGCGCAAAGTCGGCCAACTCGCACTGGGCCCGCGTGGACGACTAAGGCTTTGACCGCCTTAAATTGTCATAACTATAGATTTTCCATTGTGTCTGGGTTAATAGAGGAGGTGAAATTTTATGTCTTTTATATATAATATCGATGTTTTTTCTTGTTCACTGACTGAATTCACAAGCGCTGTAATGTTGCCAAGTTATATTTATTATATGTTATTTTAATTTTCAGTAAAATTGTGTCGGTTAAATTCTATACATTACCGCATTGGGCCTCCTGTTATGTTAATGTGAAATTAGAATAAATAAATATCGCATTTATCCAATTTACGAGTACGGTACGGTACAAACACTTCGATACCTACAAAAATCTCCTTTTTAAATATACAGGGTTACCCTTCAGGGTGCGACGAGGCGACGCGCGAGACGTGTCCGAGGCGGGCCCGAGCCAAGGCCGGGGTACGAGTGTCGCTTAATTTCCGCCGAGTTCCGCCGCGCGCGACATCTATTGTGGAAATTGCGACGCCGTTTTAGTACCTTAGAAATACGATGGACGCACTGGATCTATAGCCGAACGGGGGCAGACGAAGGTGCTCGACCTGAATAAATACTCACTCACGTCAAGGCTGGGATATTTAATTTTGTTTGGGAATCAGCTATGATGACGTATGAAATTGTTATGAACAATTCGAACTTGTTCCTGCCACCACTTTTCATCATCGTACTCTCTCCCTCTACTCTCTTCAACCTATAGCAGTCCGCTGCTGGACATAGCCCACATTTTCTCCCCATCATCTTACATCGAGGCATAATTCGATTCATCCATACCACCTTGATAAATGGAAGACCTCTACCGTACGCTTTTGTTGTTAATTTTACCGCGTACGACAAAAATGTGGAATCAGTTACCATCTGAAATATTCCCAGAACGAGACAACCTGACGAGCTTCAAGGAGAGAGCGTATTTCCGTTTTTAAAGACCGGCAACGCATTACTATGCCCTCTCCTGTCACCAGGATAGTGGGCTACCTAACAGCTCAATCTCCCAATAGCTTTGCTGTGCGGAAATGCCTGTACCGTGGAGTGGGATGTTATGGGCTCATAATGTTTACATAAATAAATACCTACTAACATTTATACAACGCCATCCGGTAAATATTTCATGATATTTAAAAATAATAATAATAATTAATAAAAACTAGCGACCCGGCCATGCTTCGCACGTGTGCTATGGTGATATTCGTAGTAGGCACGCTCCCGCTTGCCTGGTCGGCCGGTACCGCCGCAAAACTACGTACCGCAATTTTCTTATCTGTTATATCTTCGAAAATATTCATTTAAATCATATGATGTAAGGGCTATATACATATATAATTTAATTAAGGTATTTAATAGGATAAGGATTAAAGATGTATTGATAAGAATCGCTTCTAAAATGAGCCGTTATCTGTCGTAAAAAAGAAAATTAAAAAAAATGTGATTGTGGGTTATCCATAGTCAAAGTCAAAAACATTTATTTCAAATTAGGCTTACAAAAAGCACTTATGAACGTCAAAAAATATACAAAAATATAATAAAAAACGATTAAAATACTAAACTAAAAATATGAGTTTTGATGCTTTGAAAAAAAGCGCTTCATAAGAGATAAATATATACCATCACGGAGTTTTCTATTGTTTACAATGATCAGTACATTATTTCGATAAATCTTGTAGGGTTCAGCCTGCGTTTGCAATGTAAATGGAAAAAATGAAATTATTTACGACATCACATAAGAAACCTCAAAAATAACAGTGTTTCTCCACTATATTATACATATAAACCTTCCTCTTGAATCACTCTATCTATTTAAAAAACCCATCATCATAAACCATACATCACAATCTGTTGTGTAGGTTTAAAAATTTAAGCGGACATAGGGACATGGGGACAAAAAACGCGACTTTGTTTTATACTATGTAGTGAAGGACGTTACTATGCCAACTGTGAAGATATACATTGGCTCAATTTGTTCCGGGTTAATTATTTATCCGATAAAACCGATACGTAATCAAATTACGTGTTCTCCCCTAAGAGGTATTAGGTGTTTTCTTCAAACTAAGAGTAGGTATTGAGTATTTCGAGGGTTATTGGAGCATTGCAGCGGCTTCGTCGCGGTGTGGTGTTACCGATCAAAAACGCAATTACTGCGGTAACCGGAGTCCCTCCGCCCCCCTCCCCCCTCCTGTGGCACCGTATCGGGTGTTATTCGTTACAAAACGTGCCCACTGATACAAGCGAATCTAAAACAACATGTTCATATACATGTGATAGAAGTCCAAAATCTATTTAGCTTCCAATACGAGTTTAAATCGAACAGTGTTAAGATTGTGAATTCTGGTTTCACTCTATTATGCGTTCATTTAGATAAATATAAATTTAAATATTAATATATAAAAATATGTATATTTATATCAATGGT
>PQWD01003917.1:220130-247871 GCA_019425675.1 Leucinodes orbonalis | reverse complement strand
AGCTAGCAGGATATAGTGGTTTCGGAAATATTGTTGGGTAAGACTCTATGCTAAAAAGGAGTTGCAGTGTCATGGATTTTTTATTTATTATAAAATCGCACATCTGTCATTCTATTGCAAAAATTGTATTGGTTTACAATCAAAGAATATGAAATTAATGTTTACAGACGTTCTGTACTCCCTTGACGTTTGCAGGCAAACAAGTACGTCACCCCGTAGCACTGAGATTGCGCATCTGAAGCGTTGATGTCTTTTGCATTAGATGTGTTATTATTGTTTTATTATGAAATATGTTTTATTAATAATTGGTTTGATCTAATGTACATTAAAGTCAGTGTAAAAGAGACTAATGTCATCACATCAGCTCATTAACGTCCCACCGAGGGCACGAGCCTACCCGTATGGGTGATTAGGCCTTAGTCGTCCACGCGGGCCCAGTGTGAGTGCAATGATTACACTGTTGTTAATTTGATGGCATAACATATAGTGACTAATATGCAAATTAATTATAAGTACTGCTAGTTCTGTAATTAAGTAATTCACCAGCACAGCAACATTAGTAATAATTATATATAAAACTTATATCTAGATATCCAGTTCACAATTTAAGCAAGTAGTCCGTCACTTAGATATATCGTTCGGCGTTTACACTAAGATCTAAGAAACAGTTACTCGCAACATCACAATTTTACTCTTAAACTCGTAGTCATAGATCGTTTTCGTCAAGACTGTAAGTAATTATAATACGAAGTAAAGTCTTGATTCAATATGTTAATAGTTTAGGAATTTACATGAAACTGCACGAACTTTCCCAAACCCCGTGGCATATGTGGCAACACAAAACCGCGCAACTTTTTAGACGACGCCTTATGATACGCTAAAATCGAAGGAGTTTTCGTTATGCTAAAAACTCTTGGGGTGACGCACCCACGCGCCTGCCGCATACAACTCTAGATGTGACCACAATAATAAGGAATATAATAAAATTAATAGGTACCATTTTAAAAAATAACAAAATGCTTTAATTTAGGTTACCCAAATAGGTTTAAAATATTTATTCAGTTGCACGAATAAATTTGACGATTTCATCCCATCTCATAGCATTAATCTTAAAAACATATATATTACGATCATTACTGTGTGTACATGTAAGTACCTATGAAACATTTTATGTTCTCATTATATATTGATTGTAGTCGAATAAAATAGTTTATTTATAAAGTCTACAGGTTCGTGGTACAAGAAAATTGTAAACGGCTCTTACAACGCTGGCCTTAGTTTCATATCTCATTAGCCTATAGTGTCCACCGCCGGCCTTTCACACAGCATAGCTATGACAAGATTAGGCAGTAACCCACCAAGGCCCATTGGGGTCGGTATTAATGACAACTATCACTTGGGTGTTGTTTCGGGTTCACTGAAGAAAGAAAGAAATGCACTTCGACTATTTGGTGTAATGGTTGAAACGTCGGCTACACAGCAAGGGTCAACCCAGCAGAACAAACATTTGTGTACGTGAACGTGTCTGTTTGTATTGGTCTCGTGTTTCTATGTATAATATGTACAGTAATAAAATAAATATATTTGACTTTGTTTATCCGTTGTCTAGTACCCATATTACAAGCGAATGCTTGGTTTAGGTTTAAAAGGCGCTGTGTAAATCTTATATTAGTATATGTTTATATTATAAAAAATACACGCGGTTGTAAATGTTATTTCTTCGCCCCTAATACAATACCAATACTAGAGTAAAGGTGTTGAGTCTGTCTTTTAACAAAAAAATCTTATTTTGAATAAGTCTATTCCAGTGATAGGGTGTAGTCGTGGCATCGGACCGTGGCTGCCACATGTCGCCACATGCGCGCGCGCAGGTTTGCAGCCGGACACAATGCCTTAACATGACGAACGATCGCCGAAAATCTTACCGTTTACCAATAAAGCCGTTTTTTGTTATCACGAGAATACTGTTATTTTATGGAATTGTATTGTGTTTCGTTACGTATCTTTAATATACCTGTTATATTTTGAAGTAGAGCGTCGGTGGCTCAGTGGTGGACTGTCGCTTCCTACCGGGAGGCTGTGGTTCAAATCCCGACACGTACCAATGTATTTTCGAATTTCGAAATATATGTACGTTATCCGACGCTCACGGTGAAGGAAAACATCGTGAGGAAACCTTCATTGCACGCCTGCGAAGAGATTCGAAGGTTGTGTGAAGTCGTGCAACCCGCACTGGGCCCGCGTGGACGACTAAGGCCTAATCACCCTATACGGGTAGGCTCGTGCCTCTCGGTGGGGACGTTTAATGAGCTGATGATTAATGAATTTTGAAAAATTTTCAAACAAACTTATTCTTCGAATTGGTTTTGTTGTATGTATATTAGATATCAGATACATAATGATGGCATAAATATAGGCTGCTGGTGAGGAAAAAAGGCGATACTTATTGCGTGAGGTTTTTTTATTACAATAGGGGTCAAAAGGAACCATATCTAGGACGCCTTGAAACCAAACAATAGAACATGAGATTTTTCTATGAAATCTGAATAGGAGTATGAACTTGAGTAATAAATCATCTTATTAAGTTAGGATTGTAACCGAACTTAATAGGATGATTTTTTAAGTTCAAATAATAAAAACAAACAATATTAATTCTGTGGTTTCAGACCACAAAAGCTTATTGCAGCCAATTAAAGTAATGCAATTTAGTTTTGTTGTATACAAATAACGCCTCGATATTGAGGTCCCAAATGGAAACCCACTTTATCATCACCTCGTCTAACATTAATCATATGAATACGTAAAAAATCCCCTCTGCTCTCATAGTGACAGCCACATCTCATGTCGAAAAGCGCATCGGATCATGCACATGATTTTAATTGTTGCACATTGTTTCAGAAGCGGCGCGAGCCGTTAGTCGATGAGTTATGTCCGTTATGATTGGCAAACAAACAGTATGGCGCCGCCATATGTCGCGGCACGTGCGCGCGCGCATCCCCGCGCTGCCCACTCACCGGTGAAACTGTAGACTTATATAAAATATGATAAATTTACAAAATAATATAGGTATTATTAAAAGTGAAATAAAAATTAGTGTTTGTAACAAGTTAACGAGCTTTTACTATTTGTCATATCAACTTTAATATTCGGAAATTTTCTTGAAAGTCATATTTTTATTTAAAGTATCTGTAATTTAATTAGATGGTAGGTAGATACTTTTTTGCTAAGATGTCTTTATTCAATGTTTATTTTGTGAAAAAAAAATATTTTTACCAAACTGTAACGTCACGGAAAATATCCATACTAGTTCAAATCTGGTGTTGATATTTCCGTGGGTATGTATGTATTTAGAAAATTATATGTATGTCAATCCATGCTTCCATGCATGCGTGTCCCCATGCAAAATTTCAATATTATCAATTATTACTTACGACGTCTATTCATAATAGCCAAACAGTCAAGATGGTTTTAAAATACCAAACTAAAAACAAATCTTATATTTTATGAAATTTGTAACAAAGTGTTCGTGTCTATAAGAGAGCTATCTCTGTGGACAGGAAGCCAGTGCGCGTGCGCCGCCCCCGTCAGTGTAATCGCTTGTTAATCATTTTCGGTCGACGGGTTCATTGTGCTGCCAGGATTATAATACAAACCATGCAAAATTTTTCAAATTGCTCTCTCTAAGATTATTAATATCAGCTATTTAGCTTGTCATTCATATGATGTCGAAAATACTGGTCTATATTTATGCTGCTTCTTTACCAAAATAATGTTATGTAAATATTTAAAGGATTTCCTGTTATGTTTTCTGTTATATTGTCAGAATACTTTTGCTCTCACTTTGCATATCCTACTCATATTCTCTGTACACGCCACGCTATTGAGAGTTGAACGGGAAAGTTCACAAACAGAATTCTTATATATATTCGTAACACTAAGACCTCAATTAATCATCTATATTATTACAATCAATTTTCTATAAGAATCATACTCAAGTTCGAAAAATTCAACTATCTACCTTTATATAATGGTATATATTTTCTTTTTCAGCATTTTTGTGTGCAAAGTGTAGGTAACATTGATTAAACAAACATTATTATAAAACATTATTAACATAAAACAACGACGAGTACACACTACTTATTGCGGAAAAATTGGCATCGAGGCCAGACGTTAAGCCTCAAATTGACTAGTCGAATCACTTAAATTCTGCCATACCTACTCTAATAATTTAAACTGTAATATGGGTTTTTAGTGCCCAACTGATAAACATACTTATGTACTTTCTATAATACATACATTTATGATACCTATATATCTTTTTAAATGATCCTCTCTCTCCTTCCTATCTTAAAGAAAAATTCCAGTTTCTGTCCCAAATCCATTCCCGGTCCCTTCGCTCTTCAGACAATTTAATTATCTGTACTCCTTGCACCACACTGACTTTCTGTCTAAATCCTTACGATTCAGGTCACTCGGCTTTAAAATGGACTACCTTTAGAGGTTAAATTGTCTCCTTCTAAGTTTTCTTTTAAGAAAAGTTAAACTTTTTTTCTAGAAGGAAATACGTAGGGTTTTTTTACTGCTTTCCATTCTTAGCCATATTAGTAGTCTTTCGTATTGCATTATTTTCCTCTATTATTCATATATAAGTATGTCTTTTTGTTGTATATATATATATATATATATATATATATATATATATGATATGAATATTTTTGTATTGTCTATTTAGGTATATGTAGCCTAGGAATTATGATTTATATCATCACAGATGTTTCTTAATTGTATATTTTTTTAAGTAAATTGTTTTGGTCCTTTCTTTTTAACCGCACCATTTATATTTCTTTCTGCATGACCTTAGGTTAACTGGTAGAATCCATTCGGCATTAAGTTCGCTTTGTACTGTACTTTGTATTTATGTGCAATATAGATTTTTAATAATTATATCTTTGTATACATAGAAACACCCAGATCATTACAAACAAATGGTTGCTGCCGGGGGATTGAACGCGGAATCCTTAGCGTAATAGCCGACGTCTCTCAGTCAACCATTACACTAAAGTCATACAATCCCTAAAACGGTTAAACAGGTTTCAGCACACGTTTCTTTTCCTTTTACCAAATTGAAATAAAATAAAATTACAAATAAGAAAAAAGTCGTCGAGATCATACTATATACTTATAGATTAACATAACACTTACCAACCTACCTACCACATTATTTCAAATGGTAAAATTTTGTTAAATTATTTAGTTTCGTTTTTTGAAAGAACAAATTATTCGATTTATAGCGAGCTTTGGTTGATGATGTCACATTCCCCATATCAATATAACATAACAAACTAGCGTGTTCATTTGACACTAGTGCAAGGCAAGCCACAATCCCACGGTCATTATTTTATTTGAATTTGAATGAGGAAACAAATCTATGTTCTATTTGAACAAAAACATTTTGTATTTATCCTTCCATAGTTACTTATTCATCAAAATGTCCCACCACTTAAAAGGAATAACGATATCGTTCACAAGTACTTCCATGTATGTTTATGAGTAAAGCATTTATGTGAAGCAGGCAGCGACATGTAAGCATAGGCAATCGTGTAAACAGAAGCAATAAAATTGGACGTCCCGCGCCGCATCGCCCACCACGACCTACCATTGACATTGAACTCGTGTAATAGCTCGCATCAGGGGAACTGGGTAAGATCAGTTTATTTAGATTTTAATTTATTATTGGAACTGAATAAAAATGAATTATTATTATACTTATTGTTTCATCTCTAACACATTATCAAACTCTGAATTTAAGTATGTATTCTAAACTTGTATGTATCAGAAATCGTAGGTCTTTCTTTGTTCTTTTATAAAATAACTAGTTTTGCTCGTATTAAATTCGAGAATAAGAACACAGAATCTCTTCTGACTTAGAAAGAATATTATAATTAATACGCTACTGCAGACAAATTGTCTGCAGTAGCGTCTTTCCATCTATTTTTACCTCACTACCTTAAAACCTGCATAATAATCCGCATACCGCTTTCTACGTTTAAAATTGCTCTATACAAAACCCATCCCCTTTTAAGAGAACCCACTTTTCTATATTAAACAAAAAGTAGCCTAGTCACTCTCCATCCCTTCAACTATCTCCATTTAAAAAATCACAGAAACAATTTCACATTTATAATATCAGTTAGGATATGGATTATGCCCTTGCATTATAAATACGTATGTATTCTACGTACGTATACGTATGTATGTATTGTATGTATTTTTAGACTAGGCAGACTGTAGAAAATATATAACTTACTTTTCTTTGGCAGAATATCTCACGTCAATTCGTTGCTCCCGATTTGCCATGAAAACAGACACACCGCTTACTCTTCACATTTATAATATTAGTATGATAGGTATAAGATTTCCAGTCAATTACACCTGAATTATGTACACACACCTATTATAGGTAACAAAATCAGTATTTTACTTAATTCGGGGCTGTGTGAATATTTATTTATTTAATTTTATTGTACACTGAAATACACAGGTAAAAGAAAAAAAGTACATCGGGCGGCCTTATTGCACATGGCAATTTCTACCAGGCATTTAGATGGAGAATCAAATAAATAGGATTTTGGGCAGACAAATGTACGTACTAAATGCAAATTATATACATACTAAACAATAACTTGATATATCAATTTATATTACGATTATTATTTGGTGTACGGTTGAGAGTCGGCTGCACACCAAGGGTTCCGGGTTCATCCCCGGGCAGTACAAACATTGTGTGCATGAACATGTCTGTTTGTAATGGTCTGGGGTTTCTATGTATAATTGATTTATTTACAAATAAAAGTATATAAGTATGTTATCGTTGTTTAGCACCCATAATACAGGCTTCAAGCTTAACTTGGGCTAGATGGACGCTGTGTGAATGTCAGTAGATATTTATTTATTTATATAATAATCAGGAAAATATTTAAAATGTATTTACGTACATGGACAAAACTACTCGCACAAGTACATTATAATATTATATTTTTACGAGTACAAAATTTAGAAATACCAGGATTTAGAAATACGACATCACTCTTTAAGCTATCCTCAAAGCTATCAAAAAAATGTGCATCAGGTTTATGCCTCTCTGTTCAAGCATCTCCAGGAAATATTTAACAATGGTTTTTCATGTATCCCAGTTGCATAGTTGAGCTGTTAGGCACCTATGAGTGGTATGTGCCTGTAATTACGGCCCCAGAATCCAGCGTCACTGAGGCTTAATCAACTATCTCCCACAGAGAAATGACGATTTACGGCGGCGGAAACATCTGCTTCCGCTTCCAACTCGCTGCCTCCGTATGAGTAGAGCATGGTTATAAACTTAACAATAACATAACACGCCTCCATGAATAACGGTAACGCAATATCATTCGTAGGTTGCATTGGTAGAGACTGTTGCCTTCCGATCTAGGGGCATGTTCACAATTATCCGACACTACAATGTGCTTCGAATTTTTCGTAATTATAGTACGTTTATCCGACGCTTTACTGGGAAGGAAAACATCGTGAGGAAACCTGTGCATGCCTGCGAAGAGATTCGAAGGTTGTGCGTAAAGTCAGCCAATTCGCACTGGGCCCGCATGACGACTCAGGCCTAACACCCTTTACGGGTCTGCTCGTACGTATGCGTTACCCTAGCAGAAGTATGTCCTAGAGTGATATGAGTGGTACCAATGTTTTGTGCTCTATTTACTATGTATGTGCGCCAAATATTATATATTGCATCCAGCGTTTTGGATAAATCGAAAAAACGGTTCCTGCTAGGGTAACGTTTTCTAGCAGGAATATTTTTAAAAAAACATCGGAGAAAAAATAATTAGTCGTTAGAAAGCTTATGTGTGTGCATGAATGTGCGCCAAAATTATATATGTGCGCCATCAGGTTTTTGAAATATTCAACTTTTTAATCTTCCTGCTAGGGTAACGTTTTACAAAATCGCATATCTCGAAAACTATTGCATGTGCGTTATGAAAAAAATTGCATAAATAGCTCTTACATGTACCAATATTGCCGAATTTTGAACAAGAAAAATATCTTAGATTTTAGTTAAGCGATTTTTTAAGAAATGAGAAAAAAATATAGCCTCAAAAAGGCCGATAAGCTCATAAAAATGCATTTGATCCGTTTTGAGACGCAGATTATGTGCAGCAAGTTTCAATAGTGCACATTCATTAGTCGTTGAGTAATATGAGAAAACTAAACAAAAACCTATCATTTTGACGTTCACATACAAGAAACTGGTTCAATCTAAGATGAGCGATGTAAGCCAGATATGGATATGTCAAGTAATAATGTGGAAAATTTTCACCTTAAAATTTCCATATTTAAAAGATATAAACAAAAATCAAAAAAAAAATAATACGATCGATTATCGCCAATTAGAATGACACTAAAAAGCGACGGTTCGATATGTATCGATGGCCTTCGGTAATGAACGCTTATACCTTGTAGCTGTCGTACAGTCGCGTTAGGAAAGTTTTTTGGTAAATTTGGGTTCATGTAAATTACTAATATAATTTATGTTTCATATCGGACAAAATAAACTTTGTATCATATTATTTTATAATTGTGTATAAAAAGTAATTGATAATAATAAATTATAATCATGTACAAAATAATTTTGTTTGTGTAGACCCGATTAAGTGAAAAAAAATTAACCTAAATCACATTAATACACTTAGTATTTAATACACTTAGTATTAAAAACAACAATATATAGTATAATTATATACATTGTATATTTCTCGCTTGCGCCTCGAGCGTAGGGCCTCGCAGCCAAAGGGGCTTGCTAACCCTTAACTTGCAGAATAATTTTTTTCGAATATTTAATAATATTCATAGCCACTTAACTTAAATGACCCAAGGGTATAGGAAAAATAAAAAAATAATTCAACTACCCCTTTAAAAAAAACACCCGTATCTGTGGATACATTGCCAAGGCATGATAAATATATTACGCTATCAATGTATCTCTACAGATCATTGTCAAATTATGTATGACTTAATTATATATAATTATATGAAATAATATAAAACACGTTAATAATCAGTAGTTGTATCATTATTTAATACAAAAATGAACTTCAATGAAAAATACAAAATCAGATTAATTTTAGACATTCATACTATGGAATTGAAAAAACGTTCCTATCCGGTAAAGACACAGCCTCATACCACATTTGATGCATAACAGTATTTGACCTTTGATACATAGTTTGCATCGTCCTTTGGACCAAAGTAGGGAAATGATTTATGTCATCATATTTAACGTCCGCAGTTGGCCTTACAGACAGGGTGTTTTATAATCTTTTTTGGTGCTGGTGGTACAATCATAGTTTTTGAATGCTGTTGGTCTCCCAGAATGTAAGAGCCCTTGTATAATATGATGTCGAAACTTCTTTAAACCCAGTCGTTATGTTATATCACGCCAATATGTCTCGATACAAAATCCAGCTATTGTTCACGCAATATCTAACATTTGAGAAAATATCGGTAAGTACATCGGTGGCTTTTCATTCCGTTCTGTACAAGCCACTAACATATCTGCAAGGTCGATCCTCCCATATGTGCGTTGTAGTGCTTTATTATATTGGGACAGGGACGCAGCTCTCTGTTTTAATATCCTTATTGTAACGTCTGTATAACTCCAACAGGAGTTTCAGAAACATAACTGCTTGCACAGTAACCACTTTGTTGTCATGCATTGACAATACAGACTTTGTTTGTATTGCATACTATCGTGAATAAGATCCGCGGCCTTTTTTTAGGGCTTTATCAGGTATAAGCTTTTGTTCTGCACCACGTAGTCTATTTGACCTTATGGTGCCTAAGGAGAATATACCCTATATATCGGAATATGTATTAGTTCTAGACTGGTGAAAAAATTGTCAAAAGTACACAACTGAACATGCTGGATCAGGAATAGTTTTACATAGTGAGAGACGACTTTTGCCCCCAAAGCCCAAACTCATTTCTTCTGGTGAAAATAGGTGGTATCTGAAAGTGTCTCACCTCCATATACGAGAAAATCATAAATAAGCCCGAAACACCAGCTCTAACAAATTTTTGACCCCATTGCGAGCTGCGTCTTTATGTATTGTTTCGATTACCGGCTTTTTGCCCTTATATGCACCATTTCATCAATGCTGAACCTGGTTTCATGAGGAACTTTCAAAATGGCACCCGTATTTTTTCAATGAGTGTCTTAATTTAAAATCCGATCACCGTCATCAAGCACATTATCGTTGAGTGATGTACGTCTATCTGTTGAAATTTTTTGGGTCATTACATCAGCTATTGTGTGAAATCTGAATCCTGACACCAATAGTCAGTATAGGCCGGCAATTTCACATTCCCATTATCAAATTTATAGCAATAAATCTTTGATGTCTTTCTGTGAAAAATTAAGAGAACGACAATTGTTTGAGTGAGTATAAATTGCTTTGCTCTGTAATCATGTTAAGGATGTCATCATCAAAGAAGTATTGAAATATTTAGTGGTTGTTTTATGGTATTGAAGGTAACTGTTATCGTATTTCGGCGTTATGTTCAAATTCTTGTTATTCAATGGATTTCAGTGCTTCTTTGTATAGGTGCAAGGCCCTTACAGCTAGCCGTGGGTTTTGAGCGTGTATTTATATTAGCGGCGATGGTAGGCTGTACAATTGCTGTGATGACTCTGTGTTTCAGCACTATTCGTTAAATCTAGCTTTTTATTTCGAATAACATTTACAATGGCAGTTGGAGAGGAGTATGACCGAGTGAAGAGAATCTTGAGTTGAAGATCCAAAGAAATACCTTCAGACGCTGGTTTCATTGATACGTAGGAGGAAGTGAGGTTTTTTTCATCGTCATGTGATAGAGCAGATGAAGATTCGTTTATCGCTATTTTGAAGATTAAAATTCTCGACTTCGCTACTAGATCCGAACTTTCTTCATCATTTGATGACTGACTGCGTTTGGCACCAATGTGAGTATTTGCTGCTCTTGAGAGCATACGGACCTACAATTAAATATAAAATAAGCCATGCATAGCCTATGAACAGTTATTCAGCTTGGCAGTGTGTACATACAGATACATGACGATTTGTAAAAGTTGTTAGTAAAGCTAGCAGTGTATACCATGAGATACATCTCAATATATATATAGAATTGTTAGTTTTTTGGCAATGTGTACGAGGAGATACATTCATTAAAAAGTCATATGAAGCTCAACCAGACGATTAAATAATGTCCAAAGTAATTTTTTAGTGCTTAAATTCATTAATTAATAACTTAACAATTCCACTCATTCAATACATAAAAACAAGAAAAAATCATAACTTTTCTTACCTTTTTGCGAGGCACATGTCGGAACCTGAACTAAAGAGAAGTTTGACAGCTCATCAGTCTTACCAACACAAAAAACTTAAGTTGCGATCCGAAACTAAGAAATGGCCTAAATATTCTTAAAAAATATCATGGTTTCGCTTTAAAATAATAACACTAGATTTTTTTTAATTCTGGTGTATCTCACAGATACACTAACAAGAAAGGGTTAAAGTCACTTGCGATGAATGATTTGAAAAGCCTGAACACCGACAACAAAGCCACAATTAAGGATTTAGTAAGAATAATTCTGCCCATAAATTATATAAGGACGGCACTTTACCACTAATTATTGTTTTAACAAAAAAAAATGGTTCGATTAAAAGCTACGCTGATGGTTTGTTTATTCGCTTTCATAAGTTAAAAGGATTTAGTTTCTGTTGCAAACTATTCTCACAAATAACGAATACATTTATCACCAGTACTATCATCTCCTACTCTCTCTCTTCTCGCTTGTAGGAAGGGACCATGAGTAAATATACAATATGGTCACCAGTGAACATCAACCTGCTTCCCCAGTGTTATGAGTCATGACTGGGCATTTAATCCACATATTGAGTGCCAATACTAGAAGCTGCGTTTCATCTAAGTATATTTTTAAAATATTTTCTCTCGTTGTACCTTAGTAACAGATAGAACGTGAGTACTACAAACACCCAGACCTGACAACAATATCATCAATTTAATTATGTACTACTGCCAGAATTGAACCCATGACCCTTGCATCTCAACCGGTAGGTACGCATATCCACGTGAAATAAAATTAAATATAAAATGACACGAAATATGAAATGCGTCACGTCACGTCACATATTGCACCACTTTCAAAAAACTTCATAACACAAAATATAACCGACCGTGTCGTTCACAATCAAAACTGTATGAATATAACTACAAGTTAACACTTCCACAGTGTTGCCACCTTAGTTTTAGAAATGGGGCGTTTTGAGAAGTTAAAAAGGGCTAGATTGAGCATCAATAGATTTTCCGTTCTACAAATGCTTAAATAATCATGTCATGAAGCCGTTTTTTTAGAGCGTCTAAAAAACGTCTTCATGGCCGATGATATAGTAAAAAAGTTGTTAGCATGTCGAAAACTTCATACATTGGTTAATATTTTCAAGACAGCGAAAAAGAGCTAAATCGTTAAAAAAGGAGTTCACCCGTACTAAAAAGTGCTAGATCTAGCCACAAAAGGGCTGTACTTCCAATTGTAGTAAAAGTTCGCATTATTCAAGATGGAGTACTGTTTATATATTAGTCTCTAATTAATACCTTAGGTAATTACCTGTCCTTTTTTCTACAAGCAATACGTAAGACGTCATAGCTGGCGTGTGCGACCAGAGATAAAGAGTCCATTGACAGTTATTTTAACTTTGACATTTGTGTCATCACACTTTTTAGAGTTTCTATTATTTATGGTGTCACGCTTATCTATTCAAATCCTACGAGTTTTATAGTATTGTACGTCAACTCTAAAAAAAGGATAAAAAGAAGTACTAAATAATTGTGCTAGCCGTGTGAAGTTTCTGTGAGAAGAAAAATACGAACTTAATAAATAAATATAACCTGACACTCACTCAGCGCTATCTAGCCCCAATTGGTTTATATTATATAATACATACTTTATAATTTCCTTTTGTACTACCCAATGCATTTTTATGAAATTTTATAAAATATGGAAACATTGTTTTCGAAAATGAATGGGAATCACTTTATCACTTTACTGTACTTGAGCACAAGATGTGTCAATAGGTTGATGTGTAAATTTAAGAAGGCCATCGATACATATCGAATCGTCGCTTTTTAGTAGTCATTCTAATTTGGTCGGATAATCGATCGTATTTTATTTTTTTGATTTTTGTTTATATCTTTTTAAATACGGAATATTTTAAGGTGAAAATTTTCACATTATTACTTGACAATATGCACATAATCATGGTTTACAATCGCTCATCTTAGATTGAACCAGTTTCTTGTATGTGAACGTCAAAAACATGATAGGTTTTTTGTTTAGTTTTTCTCATATTACTCAACAACTAATGAATGTGCACTATTGAAACTTGCTGCACATAATCTGCGTCTCAAGACGGATCAAATGCAATTTTTTATGAGCTTATCGGCCTTTTTATAAAGAGGCTATATTTTTTTTTCTCATTTCTTAAAAATCGCTATAACTTAAAATCTAAGATATTTTTCTTGTTCAAAATTCCGGCACATATTGGCACATGTAAGAGCTATTTATGCAATTTTTTTCATAAACGCACATGCAATAGTTTTCGAGATATGCGATTTTGTAAAACGTTACCCTAGCAGGAAGATTAAAAAGTTGAATATTTCAAAAACCTGAAGGCGCACATATATAATTTTTGGCGCACATTCATGCACACACATAAGCTTTCTAACGGACTAATTATTTTTTCTCTCCGATGTTTTTTTAAAAATTTTCCTGCTAGAAAAACGTTACCCTAGCAGGAACCGTTTTTTTCGATTTATTCCAAAACGGCTGGATGCACATATATAATATTTGGCGCACATACATAGTAAATAGAGCACAAAACATTGGTACCACTCATATCACTCTAGGACATACTTTCCTGCTAGGGTAACGCACACTGCTCGTACCCCTCGGTGGAGAACTGGGGACGTATAATGATTTGATGATGATGATGATTTGTTTATTTATTCTTATACACTTAAAGCATAGTAAGCTTAATGTATTACGATATAGTAAGCATGAAAGAAAGTGCGATGGGTGGCCATGCATTCAATCCATTATTGCACATGACAATATCTTCTAGAATATACTGAATATATATTTTATTTTATTCCGGGACACTGCAACGCTAAACTTAAGCCTCCTCGCAGTAAGTGAAGAATGTGGAGATTAGGCGAAAGGTACTTATAAATGGTACCTGCGTGTAATAAAAAGTGCTGATAAGCGTTCTCTGGTCATTGTTTTGTTCCTAAGCCTCTTACGGTATCGCAGAAAGATTTAGGGTGGGTGGCTGGAATTTATATTATATACGCCATCACGATACCGGTAACGGCTTTTTTAATAATATTTCAGAAATTCATCGTAGAAAGTTACAAATCCATAACCTACATTTAAAGAACATACAGGAAAACATACACAATACAACATGTCAAATTGAATAAAAAATAAATATATAGATATTATGGGAAATATCCTAGTGGCCCGTCTCCCCGTGCGGTCGCGCACACCGCATGCCCCGCGCGGTGATTTGCATGCGTCCCGCCGGCCGATACCATCGGCCATTACTCTATGTTTCACCGCGATGCGCATTCCCAAAATAAAATGTAGCTGTTCACGGCCGCTTTTAGTACTACTTTGAGTGTGTGGGACTGTAGACAATGGATTTCCACTTAATCTTTGTTTCACTTTAAGATGTACATAGTTACTTTATTTTCTACCCGCTTAGGTAATTATTTAATACCACATACTTATTCTTCTTCACTTATCATAACATGACTTTAAAATAAAATAATCATAAATAACCTATCCAATCAGAAATAAGAAATTTATTTACTTTGTTGACACCACAAAAAAATATGGAAATACTAATAAATTGCAACCTTTTATAGATTCCATAGGAAACCAATTTGCCCGTACACCAGGTTTCAATAAATAGATAAGATTGCGCCCTTTCTCACAATTAATACACCCTATAAAAGCACTTCAATATCGATTAAGATAAAAGTGGGCCAATACGGGGTGATTAATAAATTTATATTTGCGTGAAAGGAAACATTTATCTTGGTTTAGCGTTCAGGCGAAAGCGCTCGGGTGCGTCAAGGACAATAAAACAAATAAATTGTGAGGCAAATCTATTATAAGAGGCTATTAATTGCACGCTTGCACCTGGGCGTGCAGGTGACCACTTCAATTTGGGGTCAGGGCGCTGTGACATCGCGCGTCACGTGACCCCTCTCTGGGAACATGCCGTCCCGGGAATATATCTACATTACCCTTGTCGTGTTTACGACGCATAATCACGCGAATTGTGTACATCACAAAATTAAAGAAAGCAAGTGTTGTTGGTAAAACATGAATGAGCAATGTAAAAAAAGAAGCGTCGACCACCACATGTGTGCCATAGACAGTGAGATCGGGCAATTGTTCAAGAAAAGCTATGACTAAGAAAAACTTTAGAATGCTTTTTAGGTATCTAAAAAGGCTGTAAGATAAGACATGCAGTGAAATTCGCAATAAAATACGACGCGAGTAGGTATTTTTTTCGCAGGCTAAATCTCTTAGCTAAATCTCTACTCATAGCTAGGTATATGATATTCGAAAACGTTTCAAAAATGACGTTAATGAAATACAAGAAATATAGCATACAGTATTTATCTTTGAAGACGCGTCCTTACCAAGTTCAGTTATCAGTAAAGGTAAGGTCCTATTTAAACTTCAAAAATAGAACAATAAAACGACATCATTAAACACTTTCCCCTTTATTTAGAATAGTACAATAGTATTTATCACATGTCGGTAAGATTACAAGCACGCCAAGCATTCTCTTCGCCCACCGCAGTCATCGACCTACATCCAGCTGCTTAGATCAATACATAGTTACAGAGACGTATCAAGGCTTCGAATACTTAATAGTAAATATCAAAACCAAATACAATAATCAGCGCCTCGGACGATTGAAAATTTCACGTAACACAATTATGAGAGTGCGCAAAACCTTGTCATCTTTACAATTAAACACCTTATGTTTAAACATAACGAAGGTGCGTCCTTAACAACACTTAAAAAGTGTTTTTAATGTCAACGCAGCCATAATGCGTTCGCAACGGCTTGTAAATGTGATAGGTTTCGATCGGAGATACGCGACGGCTGGCTTATTAAATATTACCGAGCCAAACCATAAGTAGGTACCTACGTACATATATCTGTGAGTGTAGGAGATACGCAGCTGCAACACGCGCATTCACCCACCCGTAAAATGCGATTCAACGCATCGTAAGTCGCAACGCATTTCTTTAAGAAAATTAAGTGCTAAATCAAAGTTTTACAAAGGCCATGTCTTTCGTCTGGATATAATATTGACTTTTATTTTTTAAGTAATGCCTTGGTTAATCTTTTAATATAGCTACTTGCTACGTGTAAAATAAAATTACCAAGTGGCGTAACATCACAAAAAAATAATTGTTTTAATGCCCAGCGATGTTATATTAAAATAACAACACTCTATTTTTGTTATTAAGAAATGCGTTCGGATGCGATGTCAAACACGTGATTTTATTATTTTTCACAAAACCATAAGTAAACACAGAAGCAGACTGAGTGCAGTGATAAATATATCCAAACACGATTCGGCCAATTATAATAGGCTCGTAAAAACTTGGGGGAAGAATAAAATTAAAGAAAATCAAAATGCGGCTCAGCCTTTCACATGTTGATATTTGACTTTCAACATTATGATATAATGACTTTTTGCTCCCAGTTTAAATGTATATTATAGATTAAAAAACAAAATCAACCCGAATTTAATTAAATTGGCAATTCCATAAATAAAGCCATTAAGTGTAACCAAAAATCACTGCTGTAAATAATGTGATAGCAATATAAGATATAGGCAAAAATAAGACTAAATGCTAGGTAACACACAAGAATGGTAACTATAGTAAGTAAAACTAGTAAACTAATTTAACCAGAACGGTAAATTCAAACTTTGTTAAGGAACTCTGACAATTATCATAATATCAAAAAGGAAAAATAAGAGATCCCAAATTGTTTACCATTATATACATACAAAAACCCTAAATTAAAAATATATACATTTCCTATACATATATGAAATCAATGTCGTTTAAAGCCCGTTTTCAATCACAAGATGTACGTATGATGTATATTGACTTGACATGTGGTTTATCAGTGCACGACTTCAAAATACTTTATACAACAAAAATTCATGACTCTAAACTCAATTCTCAAATTGTCGCGTAGGTACAAATAGTAATTTATGGTCATTTTCAAACCTCTGCAGAACTCGACGTTTGCTTCAGCTGTAGTGTCCTGAGCCCTATATTTTACATTAACAAACCAAAGTGACCAAAAAATATAAACAAAAAAAATACGTATTTTCATATTATGTCCATCCTTTTAAACCATAACTTAAAGGGGGCTTTGTTCAAAACTGTCAATTGATCACCCAAATACAGACGATAGTAGATATTATATAGAATACTCACTTTAGAATACAGTCAAGACCATTTGTTCCCAACGAGTCACTGTGTAAGGGGGCAACCACAAATGAGTTGTTTTTAAATTTATGTATACATCTAATACGTGTTTAGATACGGTACATATTGAAAACGGCCTTTAATTACCAGTATTATAATATAGGTGGTTTACAGAACATCTCCAGAAAAATGATTAATTATGCCATATCAACGGCGGTTAGTGACTTATCAAATCATGATTTACAATTCAAAT
Source organism: Leucinodes orbonalis (assembly GCA_019425675.1). NCBI lineage: Eukaryota > Metazoa > Arthropoda > Insecta > Lepidoptera > Crambidae > Leucinodes > Leucinodes orbonalis. The sequence goes on along the minus strand of PQWD01003917.1, from coordinate 229,981 downwards.
GTAATGTTTAAAAACTGTCTATAAAAAATTAAGGTTTTTGACTACTTCATGTATCTTAAATAAAATACACCCTGAAGTTATCTTGCGATAATGACGAGTACTTACATCAAAGCTTATTTAAATATCAAAAATATTTTAGATATCTCATTTAAAATCCGAGGCCAAATGCTAATTCTGTAAACAATAAAAAAAAAACAAAGAAAAACTGAAAAGACCTACATTATTTGTTAAATTATTATAGAAATGTCTATCGAATGATTTTTGCACAGGCAAGTAGTACCTACACTGATGTTTTAGTATCTATTTCAATATTTAGCTTACTATAGCTGTATGTAAAAATTGTTACAGATCTAATTTAACAACAGAATAAACATTTTTATGATAAACGATTTGGAAGAGATTATTATACATTATGCACTAGGCATTTTGTTACAGTAACAAAATTTTCCTTTAAACAACAAAACTAAGTTTATTTGCACTACGACAGAGAATTGAATATTATTTAACAAATACAAGATTAAGCCTGCGCAAATTCCAACTAATTAACTTTGACTTATTAACGGTGAGCTTAAATAATATTTGTATTACTTACAGATTTATATTAAGCTCGTTTATGTTATTAACACTTTTAATGAAATCGTAGGTCACATTTTGTTTTTAGCATTTATATTTATAGATTTTAGAAAAATGGTATGTGTTAAAGAGCACACCTTTCTTGACTTTTAAAAAATATTCTTATCAATTGAAAATTCCTTTGCACACATGCCAAAAAACATAGGAGTTTAATACTCAACCAGCGCGTTTCATACATAATACATAATGAAATCAAGTAAAAAGTGTGAATTTAGCATCGTCGAGAAGTGTCACGTCACTTTTTAGTACAGATCAAGCTACCAAAATGGGCCAATATTTAAAATACGCAACCCCAATAAACCAATAAGGAATAGTTTTTGCCAGTCGCGTCGTTTTATTTAAAGACTTCGCAAGATTGGAACCAGTTTATTTCTGATTTCTATGAAACCTAGCTCCAATTCCGACGTTACAACAAAATATTTTTGAACATACTTAATAAAATGTGACTTATCAAAATTGTTAGGGTAGCTTAAAGAAAAATAAATCTGTAAGTAAAACCTACAATACTTTGAACATCTGTTAACGTATACAAATTACATTCGTGAACGACAAGCCTCCTTTTAGATCGCAATATAGCACGACCGTGGGCATGTACATCCCTACATGCCTACCTAATATAAAGTGGATATACCAGGACTTTTAAATAACTTAATCATTTAACACGAGTTACAACACAAGACTATTATTTTAATACAGGTTATCAAATTATCGTTTAACTCATATTCGAGTACTGTTTTATATCAAGTTACTATACTGCATGTTTCTTGTTATTTACCATCGTACGATGTGTTCCACTTTTCTTCTTTTATGTATTATTTTTAAATTTAATTTTTTCTTTTCTTTTATAGTAATTAACGCAAAAAATATCTTTGATAAAATGTAGTTTGATTACGTTCCTAAGCCCTGGAATAAACTACATTATGTTTAGTTCCGTTTACGCCTGTTCAGCACATTTAAAACTAAATATCGCAAAAAATCTACACGGGACTTCTAACATTCATAAGTTTTAGAATTCTACCATTAAATAGCACTGCTCAACGCGGTCATAAGAAATATCACTAAATCTGCAATTGGTGTTTTGTTTATAGGTTTAAAATACAATAACATCACCTTATATACGAACACACAGTCCATTTGTGATTACATGAACCTTTTAACCTAAGCGATCTTTATATACAACCAACTTAACAGGCGAAAACGCAACCGATAAGTAGGTACCTATACAACAATGAGCACTATAATGAAAAAATATTTTATTTAATCTGCGAATAATCACAAAATACTTTTTAATATCTCTAGGTGGGCTATGTATCTATTTTAAAGCGGACAATATGTGGTGTAGTTTATATTCCAATATGTATACAACGATTACGTAATTATATTATATAGACAGGAAACTGTGACGGAATTACATTAAGATTTATAAGTAGGAGAAACCTTATAATTAGTAACATGTAGGTAACATTTATAAGAAACATTTAAAATCCGTGGTTTCCATGTGATTCATGTTGCAATGAACATCAATAATCCAGTACACGATGAATGATTTCACACAAACCATTAAAGTCTTAATCAGTATCATAATGTTTATTAAGTTAAGATTAGGTTTCAAAGTAGGACCTAAATTTCACCTAACAAAATAATTTTACTAGATATGATTTGAATGAAACCACTCACACTAGTCACGCCTTATTATAAAATAATGGATACCTTAAAGGCGAATAACTATCCATGATTAATTGTCTACAAATATAATTTAGTAATATCTGCAATGTCAAATATATACGAGATATAATATTTAAAAGTAACATCTTAAATAATGTTCACATGTTGGATCCCTTTTAAATTGATTTACATTGTACCTAAAATACATACGCCACTTTGTATGTACTAAAACTAGTGACAAGTATAGTAGTTATAAATACGTATTAATAGCTATCAATTATAGCTTAAAAGTATTTATGACGGAATAAAATTACCATTATGCATTTGGCAAAGAATAGCTCGATCATTGTCGCGGTAAAAACAATAACCATCCATTTTTGGTATTTTTTTACCCAGCGTGTCTATGGGTGAACAATTGGTTGACAAAAAAGATTGAACAAAATATAATTCTTAAAACCAAGTTTGAAAAACCAAACATTTGACAAATTGTAATTTTTCAATTGATAATTTTATTAAAAAATAATTTGATTAACAAAACTACTTAAAAAAGCGAAATAAATAGAATTCCGTTAGGGCACGTGCCGGCCGATGCCAATGCCGTGGCCACAGCTCGGAAAACGCTCGCTTTTTTCGCTCGGCTCATTTTTGTGTGTTCAAAGTTCTAAACTGACCATCAATGAATGCATACTAAAATATATTTAGGCTTGAAGTTATTTTGCCGAATCAGGCACCTACATGTTTAAAAAAGAAATTCATCAAAAGTTTTGGCAGCAATCAGTAGTTTGTTAAACAAAGGTTTGACTGAAATCAATTTATCAAGTATAATTGTCGAATTTTTTTTGTGAAATGAAAATTTTGTCATTTGGTTTTTCGACAAATGATTGAATTATGTGTCTTTGATCACACATTAAATTTTTACATCACAAATTTATAACTACTATAATAATATCGTCGCCTCAAATTAAATATGTTGAGATAAACACTAAGAAGAAAGTTGCGTACTATTTGTGCACCAGAGACGTCAGCCGCCTCACTCCAGACTTCGTAGAGCCTTTGGTCTTCTTAGTTTGCTCCTTTACGCCTCTGAAATATATTTTCTAAAGTTAAATATAGTCGGTCAACAAAACGCATTTCAGTTGCTGTTTTAAATTGGTAGTACTATTAACAATTTCAATAAACATGGTTACCTAGGTACCTTTTTAAAATGTACGAATACAAAATACCCGTATTAAAAAACAGCTCAAGCTTAAAACCTCTTATTACAGCTTCATATGTACAATGCTAAACGAAGGCATCCCCTTATGATTTCCATGGAATACTTTATCCATAACTATCCGACTTCAAAAATTAAAAAAAATAAAAGAAAGTTATTTGAATTTAATAGCTTTGGTATGTATTGTACAGTAATAATTATTGTGTTATCCACTTAGGTATTTTGAGCCAGAGTATTTTGTTCTCATACATTTTAAATAAGAGCGTTATGTTTTCTGCGATTCTAAAAAAACTATACAAATATATAAAACTACCTATATAATAATTTCTAAATAGTACTACCAAAAATGTAAGAAATTTGTCTACGTATTATGCAAACTTTGCTCGTATTTAATATATCCTTCTTTTACAAAATAAATAAGGACAATTTAAAGTTTAATCCGCCTTTGATACTCTATAGTCTATATAGCTGATTCTGATACTAAAAAAAATATATGTTTTTACATTTAATGTTATACCTACAATGGAAAAATACGAATTAAAATTCTGGGTATAAGCTGAAAACCGCTTAGGTTATAAACATTTAAAATATGACCATATATCCTAAAGATAAATGTATCATGAAGGGTACCTACAAAACATAGGTGATGAATATTACATAAGATAAATTTGGTACTTAGAAAAGCTAATTAAGTTATACAATGTTATGTAAGTAGGTACTGACTAGTTTCCATTGATCGAATTTATTTGTACTTCATCTTCTACTATTTTGGCATCAATTTTGATTCCGTAGTGTAAATACCTATTTAAACACCAAATTATGAATAAAACTTATCAAATAGAATAAAACCATTGGAATCGAAACGTTTCCTTAGGCCTAATTAAGAAGGTATTAATAAATAAGTAAGCCAATACATCAAGTAGATAAATTAATTCAACTCATAAGGTGACATTCCAAACTTGTACAGATTTTAATTAACAATTAGCTGTACCCCGCGGTGTTAGTCGCGGTATCAGATATTCTCCCACAATAAAACGTATCTTATGTGTTTATCGAGGGCTGACAGCATACCATTAAAATAGCTTCGCAGCTCACATCGCGAGAACACCACGCCGCGCGATAGTACATTGCTTTATTTTTGTTTAATAAAGATTTTTATGTAAAAGTAGCCTCAGTTTTTTCTTATAACAATAGCTACCTGCCAATAAAGTCCCATTAAAATAGTTCCACACGTTTCCGAGATTACCGGAACAAACAGACAGTCCTCATTTAAAAATATATTTTGGGTGTATGCGTCGTATATATATTTATATGCATTTAGTAAAAACTGTCATGTAATGAACTGTTGTTATAATGAATATAACAAACTGGCTTTTTTTTTACATGTATGTATTGATGTTGAGAAAAAGATTTATGATCGTCGCAATTACCGTCGTCTCGGGTGACGGGCGCAGAATAGTGTTGACGAAAAAAATTACAACCTTTTGTTATAATTTTTTTTGAACACTGATTCTGTCATGGTCAGGCGTATCACTTACTATCAAAAGAGTGCATTGACCGTCCGTTCACATATGATAAAACATATAAGTGCAGACCTTGATTCTAAGAAAGATATACGTACAAGTATCTGGTGAGATCCTCAATATCGACGAGCATTGAATCTTGGCCCATGTGAAGCTCGTCGCGTGCCATCAGCAGTTTCACCAAAGAATCATTCAGCGATTCGATCTGCGAGTGTAGCTCGTTCACGATAACCTGTAAAGAATATAATTTTCTTTAATATTCTGTGCATTTAATAAAATTGTCCAAGCACAAATGAGGACAATGAATATATTTGTTTATTGTAATATGTCACGTAATTCAACAGAATGGAACGATCGATCACATTTAATTTTGTTTGCGAGAAGTAAGACCGTTTCATAAATATAACTCAACATTCCTCCCACCTAATAACAAAATAAATATACAATAAATAAAAAGACAACACTGTCTCCGGTTTTTGCTTAAACTTTATATGTAAAGGTACTTACAACTAATATTATAAAGGAGAAAGATGGGATTCTTTGATTGCATTGAATATACTCCTTAGATAAACAATAATCTAGCTAGATGCACAATCACGAAGAAACGTCAACTAAAAAATGTCTGAGCCCCATGACATATACATATACTTATTTTTATATTTAAATTTAAAATTATTCATTTAAATGTTGACCTCAACGCGTCATAGAAAGAGAACAATATCAAAAGCACGAGCACATATAGGTCATTATGACATGTAGCTAGGGACGTGAACGTACTGAATGAAGGGAGCTTTTGCCGCGGTCACATTTTGAGTGAGATTGTGCATCTAGTGAATTTATTGTTTATCTAAGATATAAATCCATAACAAACAGGTAGGGCGCTACGTTGTGTAAGAATAAGATAAAAAATATAACTGATATTAGAATCACAATACTAACACAACTAACAAATATAGAAATGAGTTCTAGGTAATATTATTGACACTTATCAGTGTAATCTATATTACACGTATTTTGATAAATAAAAATATAGTGTTCTGCCTACCTACCAATACAAACTGGACTGGTTAAGAAGTCAAAAAGTAAATCAAAGGTTCCGGGTTCTCTGAACAACAACAATTTATTTGTGTGCATGTATTAGTTTGGGTAGGTTTCCCACGCATAATAATACCTACCTACCTACCTAAACCTATAAAATTCATAAGGGTACGTTAATTCGTTTTTATTTTAAATTGGTCGCTTGGATGCAAGGGGCCTTAATCTTTCGGATTCCAGGCCTACCTCAGCAGCCGGTGAGTCCTACCGAACAACGAACGGCTTATATACTAACACTAATCTTATGCATGTGTGCAGAGGTGTGTCACTGACTACAATATATTATGTAAGTAAAGAACTTGCTAAGTGCTGCACCTTTGAATGGTCGAACTCATAGATCCATTAACGATAGCCAAGGAATTGATCTATGATGAGAAAAAAAAACATTTCTTACTAAAAATAAACAAATTTTAAAAAGCCCAGTTCCCAGCGACTATATTTGTAACGATGGCGTAAAATGGCACATCGCCGCTGACAAAACGAAACTCATTGCACAATAGGTATTGTTGTTAAGAACAAATCTATTGTGCATAATGTTCTTTGCGCATGAGTCACCGCCTGATCGTGCGAAGGTCACGACTTAACGCATAACGACGAATTATAAATATAAAAACAATTGTGTACAATTAAAATTTAGTTTCTAACTGATTAAACCTTATCGTTTTCAGAGCGTCGATGGCTCAATGGTATGGACTGTCGCCTTCCTACCGGGAGGGCAGAGGTTCAAATCCCAACTCGTACCAATGTATTTTCGAATTTTCGAAAATATATGTACGTTATCCGACGCTCTTACGGTGAAGGAAAACATCGTGAGGAAACATCGTGAGGAAACCTTCATGTCTGCGAAGAGATTCGAAGGTTGTGTGTGAAGTCCAATCCGCACTGGGCCCGCGTGGACGACTAAGGCCTAATCACCCTATACGGGTAGGCTCGTGCCTCTCGGTGGGGACGTTTAATGAGCTGATGATGATGAACAATTTAGTTAATTTAAAGGAATATTTTTATTTATAACTAGCTGTTCCCCCACTGTATAAGATATCCCGCAGTAAAACATAACCTAAAATTAAAGTAAAACACCGGGGAACGACCAGGACACGGTTCGGCGATTGCCAAACAAGTAAGAGTACAACGTTAATTTTAGTGTAGCCATAAGTGCTTTTACCATAATAGCCTAAACTGATTAAACCATATCGTTTTTCTTATAACCGTTCTGATGCAGCATGCGCCGTAGCGCCCTTTTAAATAAACGCTTGCATGGAAAAAAATCGAAAGAACGACCAACTTATCACATGATGTCGCATTACTAGAAAATTAACATTTCAACTTGTCGCGTACAATAGGTAGGTTGGACCTTATTTAGTAGGATACGTTAAATTAGTACCTGCAACTGCGCGATGTTCATATCAGTGAGAAGTTGACGAGAAACCCGGCGGCGATCTGGCGCAAGGGGAGCGTTCGCTTTGTCCATGCTACGTCGGAGCATCTCTGTCACTGGAGACACGGGGCGACTTCGCCTCTCACGCTGCAAAATCATAATAATTGTTTACTGTAAACTAATAAATATACAGAGACTCACGCAGCGCCATCTAGCCTTAATTAAATGTTGTACAAGAACTTGTACTTTAGGAACTAAACAATGGAAACTTATTTTATCACAAACTTATTTTAAGAATGTACAAACTTATTTTTTTATAAAGACAACATACTTGCATCAAAAACACTCAAGATTAACAGAGTTGTTCATGTCACAAATGTTTTATCTGTAGGGTGACTTAACTTTTGGTGTTGTAAGTAGCGGACTTTCCTTCCATTACAGAACACTTTTATTAACAACCATTGTGTGTGTAGTCGTTCGTTAAGTCGTGATTTCGTTCATTATTAATAGACTGAGTAAGATAAAAACTTTACTGTGACTGACTGTCTTAATATCACAAGGTAGCAAATACACTAATTAATCAAAGTCATAGAAAAAATAACACTGAGAAAGACTGTTTCTAATGGTGCGTTCTCACTGCGTGTGATATTACGCGCCCACACGCAGTGTGAACGGAACGGAACGTAGCGTCGCGACGCAAGCAGGCGCGTCGCGACGAGTGCTTCCTAAAACGGGTCGGTAGCTTCAAAGGCGCATCGACCGTCGCTAGCGCCTACAAATGAAGACAGGGCCAAGCCGTTCACATTGCGCGCGGGCGCGTTCATATCCACACAAGCGGCGCGGTGTGTGATAGAAACGCAGTGGGACGCAGATTTACGTGTCAGTGGGGGTATTTATAGCCCCCCTTTTGTCTAGCCATAAAATTAAGCTGTTATTATAGCTGTGATCTCAGTCAAAGCAAGACAGACAAATCAAATGCAACTTGTAGTTCAATATTTCTAATCATAAATTATTACCTGAACTGTAGTTCCTCTTTAGAGATCAGAGATGTATTAAAGGCTACATTTTATTTCATAAAAAAATATGTTTGATTTGCTTTCTATATATATTCATAATACATACTTCATGTTATCATTTACTCTATCTAATAAGGACATGTTAAAATTACCTCCATTTGAATTCTAGCCATCTCCTTAGCCTGAGCCAGTGCAATTCTAGCCTCAGTTTGTAGTGTCGCCTGGAGAGCAAAAAAGTCTGACTCTTTCAGCTCAATGTGCCCCAAGGAATGTGTTGAACGTGATTTAGTTTTCATTGACAAAGAAGTTGGACGCAGTTTTGCACCTGTGGTAAAAAAGATATATTAATTTTGTCACACAATCAAAAATCCTAGTATTGTTTTTCAAATGAATTATGAAATATGTCAGCATCAAAAGGTTTTTGCATAGTATGCTAGTGCATCCAGGGTAAGATCACAAGCAATTTTTCACAGTATCCAATGTGGACGGAACACCAAGCAATTGTTAGCATACCATAGACAATACAGAAAATATTTTTTTAGATAACCTGCCATCTCATGGATTAATTATAACAATTTCATGACAGTGCCATATTAAACCATTAAGTACCATGTATTTTGTCAGGATGTCTTACAGTTACAAGGTCACTTTATATCTCATATATACATTGTAATCAATGAATAATTTAATGAAAAAATATTTAATATAAGATGCAATGTCATATGTACCATACAATGAATGCATCCATTATAATATGTATCATTGAAATTAGCACTCATATCCAAATAAATTACTGCAACTTATAACATTATTATAATGCTTTTGTTTCATACACTACACAAAAACAAATCATGTTTATGTAGTCTTTGTGAACTCCATGGTCATTTCTAAGAGTGCTCTAAAATTTTCCCTCTACAAAAAGCATTAAAGTACAGAAAAACAAGGCAATATGACATTGAGCCCAAAAACATTTTTCCTAATAAACATGACCTTGCATTTCAAATATAAACAGGTAATGACAGTCTATAAGAATCTAACTATAATATGAACATAAATGCGTTCCTATAAACATATATTTTATGTGTAATAGACTAAGATTTAACATCTTTTGGTTAGTAATGAGTGCAGATGGCTTTCAGTCTAAAAAAATATACAACAAGCCTAAGAGTGTCCCAGAGAGGGACTTGAATCTTGGCTTAGAAATGTTAATGTTGAAGAGTACTAGGTAAGTAAGTATTAAGGACCAGTTGAACCCTCCGGGGGCCACAGTAATGGCCTCTGCTAGTAAAAGGCATTGTTGGGACAAAAGAACTTGACCCAGGATTTTACCC